>APFE030551766.1:142329-189667 GCA_000404065.3 Pinus taeda | reverse complement strand
TTATGTGTGATGATCTGTACTGTTTTACTACACCTGTTTACTGTTAATGTGGTTAATAATGTTCTGATGCATTTACTGAAGATGAGCTAACTGAATCATAAGATTACTGCATGTACGCTGGTTGCATTTAACACAGTCGCGTATATACGCGGATATACTGAACTGAAGCCGCGTATATAAATCTGAGTATGAAAAATGAAAAGTAACTGCTTTGATAATACTGATTCACCCCCCTCTCAGTATTATTTCCAACACTTGTGAGACTTTTCCTGCCTTTCAAAATTCAATTGTATGGGAATTCTATCCAAAAATCCCTATGCCATTGTCTAACTATCTTGTGAGACTTTAACTAACTTGGGATCTAAATTTCTGTGACAATTTTTAAATGATAGAAAACCAAAATTTTCATATATATTATTAACTTGTAAAATCATTTTGCATTTATAAATTGGTTTTCATAACCGAATAAATTAACCATTACAATTTTTAAAGTGAAAGTTTCAACAACTAATGACCTTTGCAAAAGAATGTTTATTTAATAAAAAATAATACTTATACCTAATCACCATGGTGATTTTGCATTTTCATCGTCTCGATTTATTCCTATCTTATGGTTCGTTATTGCGGATATTGAGTTATTATATATCATAGTTAAAAGCATCATCGCGGGATTCCGGTAATCACCAAATTTCAATTTGATCATTTAATATCATAATCAACTGTGTAGGATAATATATATAATGAAAGTTTGGGAAGATAATATAAATACATTATTTAAAAATTTTCGGTAAAATCACATAAAAATTTTTTTGTCGACCCGTTTGGAACCAACAATGTGGTTCATCCTCAGGACAAGTTGAAGAACTGACAAGTTAAATAGTGAATTAAATGTATTAATTATAGATATATATGTATTTAACTTCGACCAACCTTTTGAATTATTATGATAATAAAATATGTATTACATACTAGTATATAGTGTGATTCATATATATAGAGTTATTTACAAACAATTAAATGATCCTGAGGATATAATCTAAAATATTTTATTATTTGAGCGGGACTCTTAAAGGCATATTAATTCATCCTATTTATCCGAATATTGTATCTTTGATAGATATTGTTTAATTAACTACTATTAATTTATCAACAATATACCTAATCCATGAGTATACCTTATTCTTAATTACTATATTTGAAATTAATAATAATTATAAATAAATAAAACAATAATAACATTGTGAATAATAAAAAATAACAATATGAAATAAAAATAACAATATGTTAATACAATATAATAAAATAATAACAAATATGATCATTTCTATAAAATATATTTGGGTTTTAATAGTTTATTTTAAAAGGAGGAATAAGTTTAAATTGAAATAATATTAATTATGAATAAAATATAAATTCTATTAATTTTTGCTTTCATTAATTTAAATTGGTTAGTTATTTTTATAACCTATTATGAGAGAGTTATTTATATATTTTTATAATTTCATTAATAGATAACTATATTTAGTTATATAAATATATATTTGAATTACTAACTCATAGGGTGTTTTTTACCAAATTTTAATAACTTCTTAGAATAATAATTAAAAAAATATAGCAAATAAAATAATTAGTATTTGGCTAAGGTCATAGTCAAAATTAGCCGTTATTATTCTAGCCGTTGGAGTCTCTGCACTTACTTTAACCACCTAAATCTGGATCGGTTCTTCAACTTGTCCTGACAAAAGAATTTTTATGTGATTTTGCCGAAAATTTCTAGACAATGTTATGGATCACAGAAGTCTCAATTCCTTAATAAATACACTATTTTAATCCCGTGTCAATTTGATTCTGAATACACTATTTTAATCGCGTATAAATATGATTCTTAATACAAGAGAATATCTACACTAACCTCTCCCTACGTTTGGCTTCTTTGAGTGAAAAACATATTTTTTTTACTGGCTTTGCTGGTCTTTAGGCCATAAGTTTATGGCTTATTCGCAAAAGTATAGGGTTTAAGAAAATGAAAATATATTTTGATAAATTTTAATGGGTTAATTTAACCTAATGGTTTATCATACTTAAATTTAAAATTTAAGTGGAATACAATATATTTAGTGATTTTCTAATATCTATTAATTTAATTGAAATTAGAAATTTCTAATTTATTTAATATTTAATATATTAAAAGATGGAATTATAAGCATTTTTTTGATAAATAAGAGACTCTTCTAATCCACTTCTCTTAAAATGATTTATCCAATATTTTATTAGAAGTTACATAACTACATATATGGATATTTACAATAATCTAACCAACATTTTTTAGGAAGTTAATACAACTATATATATGGGTTTCATTAGTTTAGGCCATAACTAGAAATATTTTCTAATTTCACATTGAAATTTTGGAAAATATCACTAAAAAAATGTTCAACTTTTTTTTTTCAAAATTTTTTTTTTTTTTTTTTTTTTTTAATAATCACTATATACAAACAACCAAAAATTGAACATACTCAGACAGCTAAAGCTCAGCATACTAAAATAGTTATAACTTACAAGAAAATAAAAAGTCATAAAAATGCACTTCACATTCATTTTTTAAAAGTAATAAATCTAAACTTAAACAAAATTTGGTTTATTTTCAAATAATAAACCAAAATAAACCAAATCATGAAATGAAAAAACAACAAACATTAAAATCTTTTATAATTTACCAATCCAAAAAATAAATAAATTACTATTATATAAACCATAGAATTTTAATATGCAATAAAAAATTATTAAAAAAAATCCACATATATATATAACCTCTCACAACTGGCATTGCTTTAATAGAACTCAGCCTTTATTTTCATAAGACTAACCAATAAGATTTATAAAAATTATTTTACAAAGTTACATATAAATTAAATAAAATACGAAAATATGCAAACTTAGAGTACAAATTTGTTGTTTCTCATTGATGAGGTGAATTGTTATATAGAGTTGTTTAGTGATTAGTGAGTAAATAAAATTTGTTTGGTTAATCTCAAAATTGGTTTTGTTATTTTGCTTGAGCTAAATAATAGAGTATATTGAAAGTTTGAGCTAAGTAATAGAGTTTTTGTATTCTAGTTATTGCCTCACTCCAGTTATTGCTATTAGATAAGCTAATCATATGGCTATCTATATCGAGGAAGTAAACATTCTTAGCAATGATGAGACAAGAAAATTGACAAAAGTTTGAAGGGGAATTGATATTTGTTATTGTCAATAGTTGGCATCAATGACTTTCCATTGGGAAATTTCTTAATAATTTGTGCTGGGCACATTGATTGCCAGGCAAAAAATATTCAATGCGGTTGAAGCTTGCATATGAAGGGGGAGAGTTACATGCTTGCAAGTATGAATTTTAACTTTTATCTTTTGGGTCCGCCAATTTTGACCTATATCTGCCAAGTTTAAGTTACAGTACATGCATGCATCTTATAGTTTTATGCCTGATTTTTTTGAGTGTTTTTATTATTTATTTATTTCAGTATGCATGCCTTCCATGTGGATAATCATTTGACAAAAAAAATAGTATGTTGTATCTTACAGTTTTATTCCTCTTTTTTTGAGCGATTTTATTATTTATTTATTTATTTCAGGATGCATGCCTTCCATGTGGATGATCATTTGACAAAAAAAATTGTATGTTGTTTGTTGTTGATGTTAATTTGATGCCTCCTTGTCTTAGCTTTGTAAAGTTGGTGCTAAAAATTCTTTTCAATTAAATGCAAATTGTCATAAAGAGTTTTGCTTTTTCTCAAATGCATTTACAATTCAGAAGGATTGTAGAAGAATTCCCCAGACATGTTAAATTATTCTTGTTAGCATTTCTACATGTTAAAAAATACCAAATTAATAACATAAAAATAATACGTTAAAACTTACTTTAAATACTATTGAAGTTGAAATATATTTCTTAGAAACTTTACTTTAATATTATTAAAGTTGAAATATATTTCTCAGAAGTTTAAATAATATTGAAGTTGAAATATATTCCTTAGAAATTTAATGAATGTGAGATTAAAATGAATATTTGTTTTATAAATAAATTCACGATTCTATTATTATTACTAATAATTTCATAATTAATTAAAGGTGACAATTTTTTAATTTTTTAATTATATAACTAAAATAATCCATTCATAATGAATAATAAGTAAAAAATATATTTAAAATGAAACAACTAACAATTTGATTGGGATAGTTTAGCTTTTTTATTTATCCATTTTTATAGTACCCATTTATCCAATTAATAATAAGTTAAGTTTTTATTTATTTGAGGAGTTATCCTATATCTCAATTTGATTGTGATATTTTCATATTGACATTGCAAACTAAACAATAATAATTTGAAATTCTACTTTATTTTTTATTATTATTAATATAGTAATATTATTTTGAAAACTATATATTAAGAGTTAAATTCAAATGTTATATATTTTGAAATTATCACAATTTATAATCCTATCCATCTTCTTTCTCACCTTTTAACTATAATAATAAATCTTCTTTCTCACCTTTTAACTATAATAATAAATTTAATAAAAATTTAGTAACTAAACCATAACGGCAAGTCTAATTAAAAAATTAGTAATTTAGCCCCTTGACAAGTTTTGAAAAATTAGTAACTTAACCATAATGGCAAGTTTGAACTTCTCGATGGAATCACAAAGTAATTAGTAAGATTAAAGTTGACATTTTAACTTAATCTTACATTTAGGGGATTCGCAAGGTTATGTTTTTTTGGGTTAAGGTTTTGGTGATGTAATTTATTTTGATTGAATTGATTTAAAAAAAATAATGATGGGAAGAAATTTAATCAAGATTATGGTTTTAGTTATTTTAAATATATTTTATATAAATGAATTTAATATTAATTTTTTTTGGAATATTTAATTTGTAAAAATTGAGTGATGTCAATTCAAAAAATTCAAAGTTATGATTTTAAAAAAATTAGATCTACAAATATAATTTTTGGTAAGATTATGATTTTTTTGGTTTAAGGTTTCCATGTGACTATTTTGATTGAATGGAAGTTTGGAATCATGTAAATTCAAAAAACTTAGCAAATTCAATCAAGACTATGATTTTTAGCTATTTTAAATGTAATTTTAGATATATAAATGAATTTAATACTAAGAAAATTCTTGGAATATTTAATTTGTAAAAATTATATAATTTAAATTTGTGATTTCAGTAATGTTTTGCTAAATTTTAAATATAACTAAAAAACAAAAAGCCAAAACTACATAATATGTCACCTTTATTGTTATGCTCATATATTGGCATTTTCTAATTAACTAAGTTTGTGATTTTTGTTTTTTTGGGTAAGCTATTAAGTTTTGTATTAATAAAAAAAACAAGGGACATCTATTGCTTTTTCATTGTGGTATGCTATTGTTAAACTACTAGTAGCATTATCGAATTAACTTTAGACCTAATAATTAGGGCTAAACATGACTGCAAAAAAGACACAAAAGCCTACACAAAAATATATCATCATATAATCGGCATGCTTCCAATCAGAAGTAAAAACATAGATAGTAGAAAGCATCATAACAACTAAGAGGAGGTGGACGCCAAAAAAGGTGGACCACTGAGATCACATCCCTTAGTTGCCTTCAAGCACTTACATCCTTAGACACCCCATAAAGGGGACTAGATTTGTGATTTTGATTATAAACATTCTCTTCTATTGATAAGTTGGTAAGAATTAATTTTTTGACATTTGCTAATTAATTAGATTTGTGATTTTAATTATAAACATTGTTTCAACTAATTTGACATTACCAATTTACTTAACTTAATATGTTGTGACATTTTTCATATATTATATTTTATATAATTGCTTTTGATGATTAATATTATATTACTCTATAGCACATAACGTAAGTATGATGACTTTCCTTATATGTCATAGTTTTATATTATTCTTTATCCTATAGAGTAGGTGTTTATCAAATATGCTAGAAAATAATCAGACATATTACATAATTATAAATATATAGATAGACTAGAATATATAAATACATGTAAACAGAAAATCATCTCATCGTAAATTTCCATTTCCACATATGGTGTATATAGTGTATAAATTTCATATAAATGCCATGTCAATTCAAAATATTGGATCTCACAAATTGTGTATAAATTATGTACATTTTAAATATATTTCTCGTTAGTAGAAAAGTTTAGATTTAGTTTGATGTGTGCTACGTATATTTTTTGTTTAGATGTGATGCACATTATGTCACACTCTTCTTCAAATCTCAAGTGATATGTATTATATTGCATGGAGAGAATTACATGGAAAATATTATTTGGCAGGATGCAATGTATTGCTTGGAAACAACTTTGCGTGCAGCACATCACAAAGGAGAAATCTTTCTCGTCACATGAAAAGGTTTTGTGTGGTCCATGAAAAATGTTTTGTAAGAAAGATTTTGCAATGTAGTGCTTTATGATGGGAAAAAATTTGAAAGTGAAATGGTTTAAGGAAGATTTATTTTTGAAACTTTTGATGGTGGAAAAATTGTCTTAGAGGAAAAAGAACAAAATTTCTCTTTGTTGTGGAAAAGGATATTTTTCTTTACATGTGAAGAAAAAATATGGTAAAAAAACTCACGTGCTGAGCATCTACACTCACTGAGCTCCCTTCGTTGTTCATTGCTTGTCTTCCCCCGATGGCCCCTCTTGGATCTTCTCTGGAGGGAGATCACCCTCCTACTCACACATCCCCTCTTGATCCTATTGCCCGACCTTTTCCAACCTCATCAGTTCGCTTGGGCCTCCTTGGGAGTGACCTTTCCTCTCCAAGTTTGTGAAGAAACGATGCAATCCTAGAAATAGAGTTTCCCTTGCAATCCATCGCAAAGCAACACTGTCTCTATTAGAGCAAGGATTGGTAGGGTAGTTCATTGGACTCTGGTCCTCTCTGAAAACCGTTCAAAAATGGGTTGAAGGAAACTGGGATGCAAAAAAACAAGGTTAAATCTCTATTCGTTTTTTTGGCAGGGGCTATTTTACCTTCTACTTTGAATCCAAGGAAGATCAAGGTTTGATCTTAAAAAACATGCCATATTTTATGGACACAAGAGGCTTATACCTAAATAGATGGATGTCGAACTTTGATCTTGAACTCGATATACCCAGTGTTGTTCTAGTCTGGGTTCAACTTCCTCACCTCCCTCTCTATTTCTAGGGAGACGATTCGGTAAAAGCAATCGACAATGCATTTGGGAAATATAGAGATAGAAGCGAGGCAAGAGAAAATCTGCATGCATGCACTCAAATATGTGTGGAGGTTGACCTGGGTAAGGGAAAATCAGAGGCAGTGAAGATCAATGTAGATAATTGAATGCACATTCAACCGCATGATTATGAAAAACTCTCGTTTAAATTCAAGGTATATCATGAATATGGTCATTTTGAAAATAGATGTACTAAACGAGTAGTAGAGGAGCCAACAAAAACCCAAGAAGCACAATGGGAAACAACCAGACGGAAAAAAAATAGGGAACTCCAACAAATCAACTAAGCTTGCAGTTCCCTCTCATCAAGTATCTAATCCTTCTAATGTCCACCCTTTCATCCCCTCTATTCGTCTTCATTTTAGAGCCCCTCATTCCCTTCTCAGTAACCCCTTCTCATCCTTAGCTCCCCCCGATTCTGACACCCCCACAACTTGTGAAGATTACGAGATTCAGCTGGATGAGTTGGAGCAACATAATGTCATCCCTTCCCCTAAAATTCCCCCTCCCAATCTTCTCCTCCCCTTCCCCGCTTCTCCCTGCCCATCGTCGAACCCCTAAGATTAATCCTTTGCAAGGATCTTAACCATAAATAAATCCAAAGAATCGCTTGCCTCTCTAGAGAATCCCAAAAAATATGGAAGGAAATCAAAAAAGGAAAGGGTACTTTCACTCCATCTCAAAGTAAATAATGTATTTGGTCTCCTAGAATTGCATAGGTCTCATGCATTCCTCTAAAGCAAATGCAATTAAAGATCTCATTAGATAAGAAATTCCAGAAATCTTTTTACTCAAGGAGACCAAGCTAAGTGAAGAAGAAATGGAGTTAGTAATCCAAATAATAAATTTTTTTGAAGGTGCAAGAATAAGTGCAAGAGGGGCATTGGGAGGAATGTGCACTATGTGGAATCAAACAATAATGGAACTCAATGGATTTCACAAAAATCAACACTGGGTCAAAGCAGACTTTAAAAACAAAAATACAAGGAAAAGTATCATAATTTTCAATGTTTGCACCTTAGTTCATTACTGAGACAAGAAAATATGCTGGCAATCCTTAGCAGACCAACTAGCAACAAAATATAACCAAAGTATCATATTTGGAGGGGACTTCAACTTGGTAATGAATGTTGGAGAAAAACAAGGAGGCTCCTTCCTTCTTGATCTAAGCACAGACAAACTTGAAATCATAATAGTGGAACATAATTTAATGGATGTGATTCCAAAGAATAGCAAATTCAACTAGATTAATAGAATAACATTATTGGGAAATATAAAGGAAAGATTAAACTGTGTTTTAATCCACGCCAGCCTCATTTTAGGAACAAAATATGTCTGTTCGAAAATTCTCTCAGCAACGGTTTCATATCACAAGCCTGTTTTGCTATCGTTTGGTGAAATCACAAATTTGGGACCTATTCCCTTTCACTACAACCGTCAGTGGTCCTCCATCGATGAGGCCAGGAAATTGGTTCAGTTTACATGGAAATCGAGAATAAATCTATATATGGGAAACCAAGCTAAAGATGGTCAAAATTGCACTCAAAGAATGGGCCAGAATTCACTACAAGAAGCCAAAGTAAAAGAAATTTGAGTTACAAAGAGAGTTGGATCAAGTTCAGGCGAATATGGAAAACTGAGAGGACACAAAAGAATTGCAATCCAAATAAAAAGAGCTCTATTGGGAGATATACCAAACAAATAGGAAAGAAGAGGAAAGTTGGAGGATCAAATCTCAAAGTTTATGGATACAAGTTGGCAATAGGAATACAAGTTTCTTTCATAATCAAACTAAAGCACGAAGAATAAAGAATCACATAGATGTGATAAAGGGAGAAGGGAATGTAGATATTGAAGGGCGGGATGAAATCAAACAGGAGGCACATTAACACTTTAAAATATTACTAACAACAAAGGCATAACCAAACAACTTCGAGGATTTTTTAAGAACTACTCCAAAATTGGGTTCTAAGGAGGCAAATGTAGCGTTGACCAGATCAATAGAGGAACAAGAGTTACAAAGAGCGATATGGAATTTGCACCCAGACAAAGCTCCAAGGCCTAATGGATTCGCTATTACCTTCTACCGCTCATTCTGGGAGCTCATCAAGAAATATCTTCTCAAGATGCTTTAATGGGTTCAACACAAGCACAAAATAGGAGGCAATACAAACTTGACCTTTCTTTCACATATTCCTAGAGAATCAAGATCAAACTCCTTTAACTGCTTTAGACATATATATTTTTGAACCTCATCTTACAAAATCATAGCCAAGATCCTGCCTAACCGTCTCAAAATTATCCTCCCTCACCTCTATTGGGGCCTTCGTTTAAATTTTGAAAAGGTTTTGTCCAATTTTGACTAACCAAGGGACGAGAAGGAAACGGGTGGCAACAACGGTTGGTTGGCGGAACAAGCAATTGCGCAAGAGTTGTGGCAAGGTGGCAATGGAAGGCAAATGCAACTGAGGGGGTGAGAAGGTGCAGAAGAAGCTGACGGGAAGAACTGGCAGTCCAAGTAACAAAGAAGGGATATAAAAGGAGAAGACCAAGAAAGGAGCGGGGTTAGATTCGACAAGGTTGAGAAAAGGTGAAAAGGATCCTTGTTGCGACTAACGGAGGGAAGATCGCAGGAGTCGAGAAGTCTTGGTCTGTGAAGCTGCACAGTACCCGTGAAACTGAGCCAGGTATTTCATGTAATTATTTACGGCGGAAGTCAAGTGATGTTGTAATGGTTGATTGTTATGATTAATATAAAGATCTGCTAAGATCAGTTGCGGCTTCTTATGTATTAGGGCCATGTGTATAAGGGATCTTTAATTTTTTGAATGACTTAACAATTGCATGTAATTGATAGTTCGTGTGATATCATGAGTATGTTGTTACCTATGTGTTTTATATAATGTATTCATGTATTTGATTGAATGAACCTCGGTTAAGACTTCCAGGACTCCATACTGAACCCTTCTCCCTTTTGGTCGCGGTGCGCCTCGGGTGAGACTCCTTTCCCTTTGAGGTAAGGTGAAAATGTCGGTGCTGTCCTATATTACAACGGACCATTGTTGGCCTCTTGTGCTTGAACCTAGGGTCTTCCACCTGATGACTCTCACAAGCCAACAAATGGTTCCGTTGCCGGGACCTGAAGGTACAAGAACTAGTTTAGACTATGGTGTCGAGGATATTTAAAAGAGAGATCAAGGATTGATGGAACCATAGGGTAGATCCGTTTGTAGTGGAGCAGGCTACCCGTAGAAGTCAACCGATCAACAAGGTAAGCGAGGAAATGTTATATGCTGACAGAACTAATGATCAGTATGAAATTTTCCGGTGTAAGCTCCCAGAGGATTTGTACAATTGGTTAAGAAGGCTGAAGGGACAGACTCGTCCAGGTGGATTGGCGACAACTTAGCGAAGCTGGACTCCGGCGGATGTCACCCTGCTGCAACAATTGGATAATGATCTGACCATAGCAGTCAAATTTTGGGTAAGGATTACGGTGGAGGGATATGTAGTTGAGTTTGCCACAGAGAGTTATCAACCTTTTTCAAAAGCAGAAGCTGTGTTCGGCTCGGGATGGAGAGATGAGTTGATGAGGGAAGTCCCGACATGGATCAAGATGTTTATGGTGGAAGAAGGACTGTTGTCTTTGCTTTCTGTAGGGATGACATCGTAAATCCCCGGTAGCGGGGGGAGACGTAGAGGGGGGACTGCTACCGGTTGAGGGATAGAGATGCTGTTGAAGGGATGGATGTTGAAGAAATGAAGAAAGCAAGAGATTTTAGGGCACAAAGAAGGGCACTGCTAGTAGAGAAGTGGCAGGCGAGAGTGATTTAGACTCTAGGGAAGAAAAGGATGGGGCCCCACCAAGTAGGAGCGGTGAAGGGAAAAACCCAAGTCGAAGAGGAAGGAGAAGATGGTAATGGGAAAAGTGAGAGTGGTGAAGGAAGAGGGAAGAGTCGGGGAAATGGGGACGCACCTTCCCTGTAGGTTGCGGAAGCCGTATCGCAAGTACAGGTTGCAACAGACGGATCATAAAAGAAGAGGCCACATGGGCATGAGGAAGGAAGCAAGGAGGATACGAGTGAAGTGATGAGGAGGTTATTCAATGAAGAGGAAGCATCCATTAAGAGTCATCAACAATATCCCTGAGACGTAGGTAGCGTTTCCCCTGATCTTCCCTTGGTACTTTATCACAATCCAGAGGAATTTATTATTAGCTTAGCTAAGGCAGTGCAGGTATATAGCACACAGGAGAAATACCGAGTCCAGTTCAACAATGGAAGCGACACAGGAAACAATAATATCAATAACTTAGGATTACATGGATCCCAACAACTAGGGAGCAAAGGTTTGTGTTGATAGTTCCTACCTAGATAAATATGGCGGGATCTTTTACCAGATATCCCGAATTTACCAGATATCCCGAATGGGCGAGGGGGAAGAACAGGAGGAAGAGGGCTTGTGAGGTGTTACAACTGTGATCAAGAAGGGCATGTTTCCAGAGAATTTCCTCTGCTGAGGAGACCCTGGTGCTCGCAGTGTCGAATTAATACCCATGCAACGGAGGACTATTCGGAACTCATTGCAAAGTGGGAAGAAAGGAGCAGATAGAGAGGGGCCAACTTGGTGAATGTTGAACCACAGACTGATGAAAACCTCCTCGCAACCAATATTAATATAGTCACTAGGGGAGGGGAGAACACAAGGGAGGACCGCTACATGGAGGACCCCCCCTTAAGCCTTAAAGCAACGCCTCCACATAAGGGGTATCAACCTAAATGCCAAAAGTAGTACTGTCAGGAGGCAGCTAAGCTGTTCGAAGGGATGACCATGGAGAAGGATACTAAAAGACCGCAGAACCACATGCCTGATCACACGATTGGAGAATGGTTTAAATTGTCCTTGAAGATTGTTAAGGATGAAGATATGCTAAAGGAATTGAGAAAAAGTCTAAAGGATGCAGTATCCATGGAGGAAGAGGAAGTGGATCGACCAGGCACAGGGTTGTCGGAGAAGGCTTCCAGAAGAGTGAAACATAACAAGAGAAGAAGTGGAAAGGAGTTCTTGATCAATGCACAAGTGGCAGGATTCCAGATAAGGGACACCATGTTAGACTTGGGGTCGGATGTAAACATCCTACCTAGGAGAGGCAATGGGGAAGCCTCAATTAAAATACTCACCAATTCAACTAAGAATGGAAAATCAGTATTGCATACTGCCAATTAGGAGATTGGAAAATGTAGAGGTTGATGTGGCAGGGGAGAAGACGCACACAAAATTTGAGGTGATTGACATCATGGGGGATAAGGACCCATATCCGGCCCTCCCAGGGATTGATTGGGCATACAAGAACTACGCGGTCATAGACCTAAAGAAAGAACTGATGATTTTCGAAGAAGACGGGTTAAGGGTGATCCAACCATTAGACCCCTACTAAGGGCCTAGGTTCACATAACCAGCAGATGACAAGGATGAGCCAGGAGGGTTAGACCAACTATACATGCTCATAGCAGGGAAGACGAAGGACTATAACAACCCCATGGCTGGAGGATTAGTAAGCTGGCGAAGTATCCAAAGCTCGGAATCCGGATTAGAATCTACATGGGATGCATGGAAGTAGGGGGGATACGAATTGACCACTAGACGATGTGAGATGATAAGCCGAGTAAACTTGGGAGAAATGGAGATAACTGACTACTTGAGGTACCGTGTTCTTGAGCCTGTGGACACCTTCTAGACAGAGTAGATTGGGAAGTAACAAAGGATCAAAGGATCTCCTATCTAAGTATTGGCCTCATGGCAACTCCAGCAACATGGTGGAGAATGCATTGCAATACACTGAAATACTAGCCGAGCGTCAAACAAACCATGAAGGAAACGTTTGCCCAAGATGAAGATCAGCCACAGGATAAGGAAAAATACAAGGGAGATTCAAGTCCCGAGGAGCACATCAAGGATTGCATGGTCAATTGGAAAAACAGAGGAATGTCGAGGGATCAATGGGTAGATGCACTTATACATAACCTTAGACCTATTCCAAGAGCGTGGTATGTCCAAGAGGAGCTCCGTTGGCAAAAAATAGATTGGGATACCATGGAGGAACATTTAGTCAACAACTTCTCATTCAAAGGGGACGAGGCACAAATGACAGGGCCACTCCAAGCAATAAAGGGAGTTCTGTTCACACTGGAGTCGTTGGTTGAAGGAGGGCCCGACAAAAGTTTTCTACAATATTTGTATGAGATAGAGTTGCTAGGATATGCAGCGTGCGACAGGGTAGACGCAGGAGCAGATGGCGATGATGGGATGGAGGGACTGAGACATCTAGCCTTCGGGAAAATAGAAAGGGAGAGGGATATCTAGGAGATCCCCCTAACATAAGCTGCTCACCTTCTACCAATGAAGATGAGGAAGCAGAACGTTGGGTTAGAGGATAAACCTAAAATAACATCAGTGGGAGACTACTAGGACGAACAAGCCACCAAGGAAATTTTCGACCTATTGCACGAATATCAAGACCTATTCCCAGATTCAGTGGCAGAACTAAAGGGAATAAAAGGAAACCTTGGGGAGATGAAAATTGTCTTGAAACCGGATGCCTGACCGGTAAAACATAGACCATTTAGATTAAAACCAAGGGTGAAAGAGAAAGTTAAGAGGGAAATTGACAAAATTTTGGAGGTAGGGATCATCTTCCCGGTAGATGAAGCTGCATGGATAAGTCTGATAGTTGTTCAAAATAATAAGGATGCAACTGAAATCAGAGTATGTGTCGACTACATGAGCCTAAATAAAGCATGCGTGCATGACCCATTTCCCATGCCCGTTAGCGATGAGGTCCTAGACAATGTTGCGGGGAACGAAGCATATTCATTCACAGATGGTTTCTCGGGTTAACACCAAGTTAGAATAGCTGAAGAAGATAAGAGGAAAACAACATTCACTATGGAGTGGGGGTCATATGCCTACAATGTCATGCCATTTGGACTGAAGAATGCACCAATAGTCTTCTCAAGAATCGTCATAGCTTCATTCAGAGATTATATTCATAAGTTCTTAGAAGTTTACATGGATGACTGGACAATATACAATCTGTTGAAAAAACACACCAGCCTATTGAGAATAATGTTCGAAAGATGCAAAAAATTGCAAATCTCCTTAAGCCTCAAGAAATCTATCTTCACAGTCCCCTTTGGAAATCAACTAGGCCATATCGTCTACAAGGATGGAGTATGTGTAGACCCTACAAAGGTTGCGACAATCATCCACATGGAACCACCGCGCAACGTCAAACAACTAAGAGAAACTTTGGGGCACACGGGGTACTATAGGAATTTTATCATAAAGTACACATCCATCATGGCTCCAATGGAGAAATTACTGAAGAAAACAGAAGAGTTCATTTGGATTGCAGAATGCCAGACAACCCTGAATAACTTAAAAGAGAGACTAGTAAGCGCCCCTATATTGGTGTATCCTGACTGGAACAAAATATTCCATGTGCACATCGATGCATCAGGAATAGCACTGGGAGTGGTCTTAGCACAGCTAGGGGAGAAAAACATGGACCATCCAGTGTACTATGCTAGCAGGAAGATGTCTATTGCGAAAATAAACTACACAACAACTGAGAGAGAAGCCCTGGCAATGGTTAGATTGATGTTATGGTACTTCCTTGAGAAATTGATAGTTCCTTGATCTGCAACCATCACTTGACACTTTGGTGCTGGGTATAAAAATAATTTCAAATGCTTGGATATCTTACAACGAATGAAATTATTGGTACTACCAGAATCAATCAATACTATTACCTTTTTCTCCTTGATATATCCTTCTATCTTGAGAGTTTGAGGAGTGGCAATTCCCACCAATGCATTACAAGATATAGTCATATTCATTTCTTCTTTTTCTTCCCTTGGGGTTGGTTCCTAGTGTATATCTTCCTCTTTTGATATTTCTTGTTCCTTTTCTTCCTCCTCTTCACAATCTACATAAAATAATTTCTTCTTAGCACACTTATGACCTTTATTGTATTTTCTATCAAAACTCTAACAAACCCCTTTTGATTTTTTTCCTTTAGTTTTGTGGTGTCAACCTTGTAGGTTTTCGAAGGCTAGGAGAGGAAACACTTCCAGCTTTATAGTTGTGAGTGGTAGATCTCCTTGTTTCCATAATTTTATTTTCAACTTTTCTTACCATCTTGAATGCTTTCTCTAGTGAATTAGGTTCCCAAAGGTGAACCTCATGTTGGATGTTAACCTTTAAAGTACCTATGAAGACATCAAACATATTATCATACGTAATATAAGCTACCTTGATATTCAATATTTGGAAGTCCTCAATGTGCTCTTCCATTGAACCCTTTTGTTTGAGATTTATCAATTAGCTAAAGAAGGTCTTGCTCTTTGTACCCTCATAACGTGATATCGATTCCTCTATAAAAATTGTCCAAGTGACAAATGATTTATGAGAACAAATCCATTGATACCACAAAAATTCATTGGGTTCTAAATATAAATATGAAATTCGTACCTTTTGTGTGTGTTGCACATCATGTAGATCAAAGAATTTCTTCTTCTGTAGTATCCATGTTATTGGATCCTTGTCATCAAACTTCCTCATATCGATGTTTGGAATATGGTTGATCTTCAACCCAAAGTTGGAGTATCTAGAATCATGTTTGTAATGAGTTTCATGAAATACCTTATCACCATTAGGAAGCCTTTCCTCTAGCAACATTGCCAAACCTTCCCTCAAACCTTCCATGTCTACTTTTAAACTGTTCATGTCACCTTTTATTTATGCTTTTAAACCACCCATGTCGCCTTTCATTTTTGCTTTTCAAACATCCATGTCACCTTTCATTTATGATTTTAAACCATTCATCATTGCTTCCAATTCATTTTTGGTTTCTCTTTGTGAGAGCGAAAAGTGTTGCACTTATTCCAACAATTTTTATATATCATGTTATTTTTCTTCCTCTTATTCATGTGTCATAGTAGATAATAAGATAAGATAATTATATTTATGTCCAACTAATGACCACAAAGTAGGTCAAAGAGACTATTGAGTACGCTGATGTATATACAAAGCAGGAGAACCAAACGGTCTCCTATAAAAGATACAATGCATGAAGTAAATCAAAGATATAATGCATGAAGTAAATCAACATCTGGCCCTAGCGGAGAATATCCAGGACCTAATAGGTATGAGGACCAGACTCATCTCTCCTAACATCTGAGGTTGAATGAATAACACTGAAGAAACTCAACAATGTCTGTTGGCCCGATGAAGAGCCGATGGCAAGTGCAGACTGTCCACTAAATCGTGTCCTGGGGGGGTTCACACACTGTTGAATGTTGGAGGACCTAGTTTATCTCCCAGGAATGGATCTGAGACAGAACTGCTGCTGAGATCTCATGTGGTAGGGTGAGGTCCCACGAATCCTCACTGATTCAAATTCTGGATACGTATTGGTATCAATCGATCTCTTGGTTCCCCTGTCTGAAGGTAGTACCCTGAAAAATGTCGTGATCCTCTGTGTGGGGTTTGGTTTGGTTAATGGGAGTAGATTTTTTTTTTGGAGGAATTTTAAAACCAATTAATGATATCTATGCTTCATTAATCTCGTTGAATCACTTCAAACTGATTTTTCAAACAAAATTTATGTAAAATTAAAAATACACACCTTTTAGAACTTGATTTGAGTTTGTTGATAGGTTGATCTTGAAATTGTCATATCTCTATGATTTTGACCTCCAAAAGTTTGAAATTGTGACCTAACCCTCCATTTCCTCTTTCCAACTCCACCAGTTATACCGGTATTGGATTCTTCAAGATAGAGTTAGGCCAAATATCCCAAGATATCATGCTTATGGACTAGTTTAGTAGAGATAAATTGTACAAAATGCTAGGTGTCGCGTTTTCAACATTCGACCTCAAAAATAATACCAAGAAACAAAATTACGTGAAATTTTAATCATTTTTTACAAAATTCAATTTGGATTCCCAAAATGAAAGTTATGATGATTTTTCCCGAGACACCTATTTTAGACAAAATTTAGGAGCATCCAAAAACCTTAACTTCATTGGACCATATATCCTAAACTATAGAGAACCAAGAGCTGAGATCTTAATCGATTATTCTTCAAGATTTCCTATTCCTGTGATATCAATTTCACAGTATGAAGATTCATAGAAAAAAGTTAAAACTAAATTTCCATGATGTCCCATTTGAAGCATCAAACCCTGCTCTTATACCAAATGTTATGTAACCAATTCACAAAAACATAAGAAAAGATAGGTCAACGACTTGAAAATAGGCCACTTAAAGGTCAACCTCCTTTTACATCAAATAAATGAACAATTATTGGATGATTCAAATGACAAGACCTTCACAGTATATATAGGAGTCTAAAGGGTCAACATATAATTAGGGCCTACATAGCAATAATAATGTAAGGGCACACAATAACAATAGTGGGTTTCTATGAGGCACAACAATAACAATAATGGGCTTCTATGGGGCACAAAAATAACAATATGGGGGCTACACTAGTATTCTATGGACCTAACAACTCTCCTCTTATATTATTCCAAGTGAAGACATCATTGTTAGTTTCTAAGTCCACTAATTTTGAATTTTGCAAAAATTTAGTGAAGATTTGTGATTCCCTATAGAATTTTCCAATTCCCCTATTTTTCTCCTATAGAGAATTGATAAGGTTGAAATCCCATCAGACCCATTATCTAGTAATTATCCCCCATGTTTGCCCCAGATTTTGAAGGCTATGGATGAAGGCTTTTCTTTCCTTGAGTTGGGCTGGGCCATATACATTGGTAATAAATACCATCTTTGTGAATCTCAAAAGTTGAGATATAGATTATGTTTTTTTGAATGGCTAGAAAATTTAGCAGAATTATGTTATCAGGGTTTTAGAGAATGGTTATACCTCTCG
Source organism: Pinus taeda (assembly GCA_000404065.3). Lineage (NCBI taxonomy): Eukaryota > Viridiplantae > Streptophyta > Pinopsida > Pinales > Pinaceae > Pinus > Pinus taeda. The sequence continues at coordinate 171,426 of APFE030551766.1, read as the reverse complement.
ATGCACAACAAGCATCACTCGCTATGGCTTGCTATTTTTTTTAGATACAATTGGAGAGGTTTTGAAGAATTTCCATAGGGAATTTTATTTCTTGAAGAATGACAATGTCAGGATTTTCTTGTTTTATTTTGTTCTTGAGGAGTCTCTGTTTGATTTTACCATTGAGAGCCCTAATATTCCATGACAGTATTTTCATTGGCAGTGTGGGGGAGGAGGCTAAAATTCCTTTCTCATCAAGAATACTCTACCCACATTTATAATGCATTCCCCCATTTGTTGTATTAGATTTTTGTTACTTTTCTTGCCTCTTGTTTTTCCCCTTTTTAGTGTTCCTTATTAATATTGATTTTTACTCCTAAAGAAATAGATGTAGGTTTGAAGTTGTTACTTGATGTTTGCTTTTTCACTCTCCTTTGAGTTTTGAGATAGGATTTTGTAATTAGCTGTCTTGTTCTTTTGGTATGGTAACTAGATCCCGTCATTTCCATTCCAACACTATTCTTTGTAGATCCATGTTTCCCAGGTTTGCATCCTTTTTCTCTTCAATTTCTAGTTCCTCTTGATCTTCCTTTTCCATTTCTATATGTTTTGTGTAAGTATTTCACTTCAATTGTTCCTCTTGATTTGCTTTGAGTTCCTATGTATTTTCCAGAGCATTTTCTTATTCCCTGGTTTTTTCTTTTTTCTCCTCGTTCCTGTGGATTGTCTTCCTCTATTGGGATGTGGAGTAAGGTTTTTCACTTGTTTTTTCTAATGTTTAAGGATATATGCCCCCCTTCTTGTTTCCTTATTTATGTTTGAGACTTTGGTGAATCCTTCTTGATCCTCTTACTATTCTATTTGTGCTAACTTCTGGGTTTGGTTGTTAGAGCACTCCCTGAATAGGAAACCATACTCATGATATCTTATTTGAATGCTTGCTGGGAGAGATTTTGTTAAGTCTAGATACACACATAACCTTGCATACAATGTATATATGCCTAGCATGGTAGAGTTTGATATATATATATATCCCAAAATTCCTATTACAATGAGTATAGGCATATCCAAACTAGGAATGAATTGAAATCTTCTTTGTTTGGGTTGAATATTTCGATCCAAAGTTTCATGTATAGTTCGATAGAGTTTAAAAAGTAGCCTCTCCTTTCAAATATTCTATCCCTTTCCTCTATGTTGTTGAAGATGTCTATGAAGAAACCCTTTGAGCCTAATTTCAATGTCTCCCTTTATCTTCTAGTTTTTCTTGATCCACCCTATGAATATTTTCTTTGAGGGCCAAATGCCCACAAATTTGTAGATTAGCACATAGTCCTTCATATATTGTATTACCCCTCCCCGCCACCCCAATTTGTTTGACATGTTTTCATACAATGGATTTTTTATTGTTTGTGGGAGGCATGTGCTTGCATTCCATAAGCCTTTCACTTGATGGGCCTCCTACCCTATTTCTTTATTTGTTTCCTCTGTTGGATCTTTAGATGTTGTTGAAGGCTGATGATTATTCCTTGTTGAGCTAGGATTGTTGGGTCTGCAGGATGCATTTCTAATGGCTCATCCCACCATGATATTTTTCAAGGAGGGGTCCCCCCCCCCCCATGGGGAAGCCATGTGATTTTAGTAGCAAGGGAGATACACAAACCCTAACTGAGATCAAGGGATCGATTCGAGAGCTTGTCATTTATAACGATATTGGTCAACATATGTTTTACATATTTCAATGTTATAATGAGATTGTTAAACATACATTTTATATATTTCAACATTATATGGATGTTTTGGAATCAATGTTGCAATTTAAAAATGAGGAAAATTTGATAATTCAACTTATTCTATCATTTTTTTTAAAGTTTTAATTAAAATATGATTATGTTCAAAAAATTGTAGTGATCTTTAATAAGAAAATCAATTAGATTTGGTTTGAGGTGTGTTGCGCATATTTTCTATTTAGTTGCCATACAAACTCTTTGTCACCCTTTCATTAAATCCTAAATGACATGCACTGTATCACGTGAAAACGATCCATTGCGTGATGTAGAGTGTAATTTCTCTAGATATAAAAGAAGATAGTTTTCCATATTGAATTCCTTAAGTTCCATATGATTTAGGGTCTACTACTTATATGAGGTGTTGTACTTGTGGGGAAATAACATATTGCTAGCATAGTAATGATAAATCTATTTCAATAATCAAGCTTGTATAGTTATACAGGGAAAAAATGATTCTAACCAAATAACACTATTCATGAGGGTGTATTATCTGCATTAAAATCCTTTTTAATTTAGATGTTAATTTAATGTGTGAATCATTTAAATGACGTGATAACATCTTCCTTCATTTTAATATTAATTAGTGTAAATCCATCTTAAATCTATATTTATCAAGCACCGGGAGGGATCAAATTTCTTAAAGTGTAAATTCTTTTATCATTTAATTCCATATCATGAATTACACCTAAGAAATTTTATCCGTATCAGTACTTCATAAATTTAGGTTTAAGATGAACCAGCAAAATTTTACATGTTATCATGTACATATATACATACTTATTTATTTTTCTAACTACAAATTACTTCAACAAACATTTTTTCCATGATCAATTCATAATAAAAAATAAATCTTTATTTTTTTTTTCCAAGGAAAAAAAAGGCATTTTTATCTAACTTGCAATAAGGAATAAAATTACATTTTATATATGCTAGAAGCATTAGGTAAGATAAGCCTTTCGTCTTATGAGCGATAATTTTTTTTATAAAGCATTACATAACAATTTCAAAGTTAAGTGTCAGATTAATCACTTAACTTCTCTCTTTTTTTTTTAGACCTTCTGCCAACCTCTTAAATTGGGGTTAGCTAGGAAAATTGCCAATTCATTTCCCAATTTCTGTGTGGCATTTCTTTGTTTGATTTTGAGCTCCCAGAAACATGAGCTCTCTTTATACCTCTTGTCTTGTTTTCGTTGCATGCCTCATGTTTATGTTGTTTGTCATTTGGATCTCTTCTGATTCAATACCCTTCTGCATGTGGGTCACATTGTCATTTTGATCCAAAGAACTCCATTCTGCTTCATTTGTGGGGATATCCATGGTTTCTTCTTCTTCCTCTATTGAGAGGTAGGGATATGAAGGTTTTCATCCTTTTGTTTTTCTGGTCTGCCCCTTTTTCTTTTTCGATATATTTTTTACTTGCGGGTATGTGTTTTAAAGGTATCTAGTTTGGTAGAAAATATGACATATGCATATGAATGTCATATTTCATAATCTAACAGTTCGGTCCACTAAACGCTTCTATGTTTTAGCTGAATGCGATCTAGGAGACCTTTGCTAAGGTCTATTTCAATATATATTCCGACAAAGGTGAAAATATCTTGCTCTGTTCTTTTGATGTCCATCTTTTTAAATGTTCCCATGGTATTCTCGATTCCCTCTAAAACCTTGCAGTGGTGCCAAAATGGAAGGGGGAGGTTTAGTAGTCTCACCTAAACTAGCATAGTTGAGACCACCATTGTTTTGTCATCAAAATTGGGGACCAGGGGTAATGAAGAGTCCAATTCTCCCCCAAAACCATGGCCCATCATTTAATACTTTATCTAGATCAACCAGAGTGTCAAATTGAACAATAAAGAAACCCTTGGAACATAAGTAAATATCACAATTTGGGGTCCAATTTGAGAAGACCCATTAGTGTACAACATCAGATCTAGGCCGAAACTCGTTGAACCTACATATCACAACACTAGACTGAAGAATAGAAAAAAGATGGATTACCTCTAGGAGATTAACCTCCATTGCAGGCACTTGTTTCATTAGTTCTACAATGTAAGGTCCTAGGGTGAATTGAGGTATATTCCCTGGATTGGGGTCCTTGCGTCACATCCTTGTAGGAGACATATACACCTTCGTTCCTAGTTCCCAATGCCCTTGTGCGTAATCTCATATTTAAGATAATGGTATATATTTTGGATATGCAGTAATCCTTCATTTGTATATGATTCTGGAGCACCTTCCCTTCAAAAAGAAGACATTGTAATTTTGCACGAATACCCATCCTATTCTCTATGCACCACTTCAACTTTGTCATTGAGTCCAAATCTGAGATCGAGAAAAGTATAGGCTTTCCATTTATGTTCTTAATAAAGATTTAATAAAACTCATATTCTAGCTCATTCATTCTACCCGTCCAAACAGGAAAGATCGAGGGGATTCATCTTGTTGTACTATACCCTACGTAGCACCAGAAGGCGACACCACTGCCACCAAAACCAAATCAGAGAGACAAATTGACGCAACTTTTGGGGAGGAAAAGGTGTTTGCAAGAATAAAGGTTCCATCCTACCTTCTCAACAATTTGATCCCGAGGATGAAATTTTTGCAAAGAACTGGTGGCCTCAGTGTAATATCCCTTAAAGACCAACTTTTATTGTTTTCTTTTGTGATCTCCTTCAAATGTGAAAGCCTAGCTACTGAATATTTTCTCACAGACATCATCAAGGCTTAGTTTGTGGGACCATCCTCATTTTCCCTCAAGTGGCAACTGCATACGCTGCTTGGAAACCCTATTTCCACCGGAACCTTCAACATTTTTCCTCCAAAACCTTCAGGGAAATCTTTATTATTGTTATTACAATCATATACTAAAATGAAAAATTGCAAAGTTGTTTAATACAAAATATTAAAATAAGCATATTTTAAATATAAGATATAAAATAAAAATTATAAAATTATTTCTTAAATTATTTGGGATATATTAATAATGAATGAAGGTAATTTTATTAATTTTTTTCTTCTTCTGAAAATGTAAAGTAAATGTGAGCATAAGGTTATATAATTTAAGTCTTGAGGGTTAGCTCAATGGGTCGAGTCCCTGTCGTTAAAACACCTTTGCTATTTAGAGGTCATGGGTTCAATTCTCTCTATATTCTCGAGGTTAGGCTCCCTGGTTGAACTGACAGGAAGGAAGTGACCCCTTAGAGTGGATTTGCCTTGTAGAAATATTTCGTGGACATAACAGTCACCAATCTCTGGGGTCCATGAACTACATAGAAAGAAGAAAAAAATGTTATATGTTCAAATCTCTGGGGTACATGAACTACATAGAAAAAAGAAAAAAATGCTATATGTTCAAATCCATGGTTATTTACCCGTCACTGATCCCTTCGAATGGATTTTCCTTGTACAAATATTTCATGGACATAAAAGTCACCAATCTCCGAGGTCCATAAATTACATCAAAAAAAATGTTATATGTTCAAATCCATAATTGTTTACTTGTAACTATATGTTAAAAGCTACATAATTCACTTACAAATTATAAAACTAACCATCGAAATTAAACCATATCACATAAATATAAAACTGAACTAATTATTAATTTCTCTAAACACCCAGACATAATTAAAAAATAAAAATAAAAATAAAATAAAATAAACCATAAATTAAGTTTACATCAAAACGATATGTTTCTGCACTTATCTTTTTTATAATGATTCATTATCTAAAATATTATAATAGAGTGATAGCATTACTAAATGAAAGAAAGAACTATAATCTGAATGGCCCATTAGTTAGTAATAAAGCCAAATAGTTTGATTCATAGATTATATAAGACACGGTGATTTTTTAGATAAACATTTTTATAAAAGTGGTTTTTAAATAGGCATTTACGTATCATATTAAACCTATTATAATAAACATGTTAATAATCCTTTTTATCAAGGAAATGTTACCTTATATTTTACGATCTTGGAAAGTTATTGCACTCGGATTTTTTAGGACTTGTCTTTAAAGAAATTTTTTGGAAGTTTTTCGGTTAAAATCCAGCAGTAATCTACTAAAATCGGAAGTTTGATAGCTAATTTCTGCACAATCAAAGCGTTCTAGAGGTTTTTCAGGGCGCTGAATCCAAATATGCGGTTAAAAAACCATTTTAAATAATACAAATAAAGAGTTAACCTCAATATTTTCCGTCGGATGGATTCTGTCACCAGAGTCTCCAAAAAGTCGCACTAAAGACAACTCCCTTTTTTTAAGCCACCAATTAGACCACGTGATCTAAGCTATTAATTAGTTATTAGCTCAAACATCTTACATAGTATATGAGCTCTACAAAGGTTGTTGTTGAGGAGTGGGAGCAATATTTTCAATAGTTTTCGGGTGACACTGAAGTAAGTGCAATTTATATATATATAGATAGATGTAGATGTAAAAATATGTAGAATGGTAAATTAGATATAAAAAGCATAAAAATATGGATTAAACTATATAATATCAATTATCTAGAAGTTATAATTTTTATCAATCATATGTTTACAAGTTTTCATTTATATAACATGTACAGATGCACATAACCAAAATAGCATCAAATGCAATCTATCTCTAAACTGAAAAAACATCAACAAATAGGTCATAGATGGCCTATAACATCCAAAAAAATCATGTTACAACACATACTTACATATCATCAAAATCATTGCCTATCTTGGGATCTTTGTCATTAATATCACTCTCTAAGCAATTAACATAAGATAGAAAAAACGTAGCATGTCAAGTGAAGATTTTATTTGAGTGATGGGTTCATTTTTAGTAGGGTCATGATAGAGGAGTTCGACAACCAATATCACTAACATCAAGGTACATAGAGGTCTTGGTGCTCTTGATTAAACACGTGTTCTATACCCTATTACATGAAAAAATCCAATGGAAACATTGCAATCCCTGCAATCCTGAAATCCTAAGAACTTATAAGTCTGCTAAATTTTGAGTGAGATCTAAAATTCTACTTTCTCCATGTAAAATCCAATAAAATCAAAACCACTCTCAAACATCCTAAACCATTTCATAGTAACATTAAAAATTTAATATATACTAGTATTTTGCATTGCATATTAATACTACTTTATCAATAAACAATTGCTCAACTTTTTGTGACCTGATATAACAAGTGCTCTACATTGATAAATTACCCAATGACATATTTGTACGATGTATGATATATCAGACTTGATATATTTTAATTCACAATAAGTTAAATTGTATGTATTATGAAACAAAATAAACCATAAACATGTCCCATTGGATAAGTTTTGGTGTATTCATAGTTCCCTAGGGACAATTAAACCAAACGATAATTATATAGAGACACTCATTCCAATGGGTATATTATCAAAATTACAATCACAAACAAAAAGAGTCGAGTCCCAATCAGTGTCATGTGAAAATCATGGTGTTCCTTGAATAAGGGATTAACATGGTGTTTTATATATCATATAAAATATGTTGTCAAAATAGTGTTAGTTTTAATGTTATATTAAATAATAATAATAAAATATTATTAGAAAAAAAAATTTTAATGTTATATTAAATAATAATAATAATCAAATATTTATTTAAAAAACAACCGAATAAATTTTATTTTTGTTTTGAGTTATTATGATTGTGATGATTGAGTTGTTATATTTTTTTAATATTTTGAATATTAATATTATTATTAAGGTTTTTTTTAATAATTTTATAGTAAGTTGAGTTTTAATATGATTTTTATGTGTATAAGTTTTTTGTTTATTTATTTAGATTTGATATGATTGAAAGTGCTAATTATTTGTTTAAGGATTTTTATTTATAATTTCTATAATTTTATATGATACTTATTAATATTGATTAAGTAGAATAATTTTTTTAGAACCCGATTTAATAGGTTAGGCAGTAATAGTATTTGTATTAAACTTTAAATTCAAAAGATGTTGAGTAGTAAATTATAATGTTTATTCCACCCTACTCTAGGAACTGGACATCATGAATGTTATGATATGAAATTATTAAATTAAATTCAAGATTTCCATTTTTGTACTCATGTTGAAAAATATGACATTCTCTCAACCTAATCCTTACATGTATGGTTTTTCTCCTTTTTCTCCTTTTCCACTTGCATACTCTAATAGTTTTCTCTTCACTTGTGTAGTAAGATTAATTTTTTACAATCCTAGAATCATAATATTTTGTTTTTAATGTATCATTGCTTCCTTTGTTTTATTAATATTTATTAATCTTGGATCTCCATACAAAAACATTGGGTTTTATGTCTAATATTTTTTGTTTCACCAAATATCTTACTTTTTTGGAATAAAAAATTATCACAATTTTAACAAACAACCATGGTGTCCACTACCAATTACATGATGTTGCATTTAATCCACACACATCATAGTTGCTGTATCATTTGACATACTTCCTAAGTAATTTGGGAGGAAAGAATTAGGGTGATGTGGCCAAAATCTTCCCACTACAAAATAGAGTGGGCTACCACCACAAATATTGTTCATTAATGATGGATCAAAACTGTCATTTCCCTTCCAATTCACAGTCAACTTCACAATGCACCATGCTTTCTATATACCCTAAGTTACAAAGATGCTTGTTAATGGTGGATAGAAGACCATCGATAACCCACAAACCTTTTGGCATATTGTTTTCTCTTAAATTCATAAATAATAATATCCAGCTATAATTAGTACTCATATGCTTCCACACATGAATATCAAATTCCTAGATTCTTAAACATGTATCTACTTGAAGCAATATAGGAAATATGCATTAAACCTAGAAATGAAATTATGTGTCCAAAAAACCCATGATATTGTTCATAATTATTATCTCAACATGAGGAACGTACAAAGTGAAGAAAATAAACATGCAATGTGTCATTATACAAAGTATACCTTTACTTCCTAGGAAGCTTAAGGAATAAGTTCGTATACAATTATTGTCAATCTCATAGTTATTCTACCTACAAGAAAAATAGAAGAAAGAAAAAGTGAGTCCTCTTTATAACATAACAAGAATGTGTTGGTATTTTTTAAGGGGATGTTGACACAAGATTTTAAGTCTTGCGCCTTGTTAGTGCACATTTTCCTCTGCTAAGATAAAACCCTCAAAGTATGGTTATCACTTTGTATTAGAGGACCATATAGTGGATGGTATTGTCGATTATATTCAAATTTTGTTGTTTATTATTTTTAATTTAATATTCGAAAAGAAAAATTGCAAAGACAACAAAATCCTAGTTTAAGAGTGGATCAAAATAAAAGAAGAAAATGAAATACAACATCATATCAATGAAGGAGCATTCATACAAAATAACACCTAAATCAATACAACATATGAAAAGTAATTATAATCAAAACTTACCATAAAATTTCTAATTCAATTCCAATTCTAAATCTAGGCTAGCAATTAAATGAGAACATGAATATGGACAATGAAAACATTCTTTGGCCCAAACTCATTAAAAGACAATGGAAGTTGGTCATGACATGTAAGAGCACTTACATCCATGAATAAATAATTGAAACTTTTATTATAGTATTATTAATAATGCCCAAAAGCCTTCTTCCAAGATGATCATTAGCATACAAAATCCAATAATCATTTTCAATGTGCCTTTCATACTTATTTATATGGACATTTGGGAGATGAAGAATCACATGAATCTCTTTAACTTTTATCTGGGTGTTCAAATCCCAATTACCTATTTTCCTTTTGACCCTTCATATTCCATTTCAAACTTCAAATTTTAGATGAGTAAAATATAAATTAAAAGCTTTAGAAGAAGATGGGTCTCACACATAGTTACAAAAAGGTTGAATAATCATTCCTTCAAATGACCACCAAGTAGAATGTAAATGGCTATGGCATGAATGCTTTAGTTCTTTTACAACCCCACCCCTCGAGTGTGCATCATATATTTGTTTCTTGAATCAATAATTTTTTGCAATATAGAAATCCATTGTAATCATCATTTAATGCATGCCTTTATTGTTATTTCCATAAGTACCAATTTTTCTTTGATGTTCCAATCAACTTGCAAATATCTTCCTTTGTAAAATCAAGATCACAAGTGAACTTGATTAGATTGATAATTAACAAACTAATCCTTACTTATGTACGCAACAGACTGAGGTTTGTTGTCCCCAGTTGATTGCTCAACCCCATCTATACATAAATAAATTTCATATATAAAGTTTAGCGCTCAATCGAGACTTGTTTAGCTCCCCATCCCCATCTAGATAAAGGGAGATAGAGCAACCTAACTAGGACTTATTTGGTTGGAAAAAGAAAAAAATAATTGATACAATAGAATTTGATCCTATAAGCGAATTAGTATATTGAACACTCTTTCAATCATTCATGCCTACCAAAATTTTATAGGTACTTGGTGAATAACATAACTATTATTTCACGGTTGCAATCCCCAGGTGATTTTGATGAATTAGATGTCCCTGGATCGCAATTCCTCAAGCCACAGGTCAAGCCCAGAGGATCATAGACAACTTGACGAACAAAAAAAACATAACCATTCTTTCATCAATATGATTTTCTTAGCGTACTTCATCTCTCCCTATACCTCAAGATTGATTACACTCCTATTCTTTACCAAAGCTAATCAACCATATTAGATGCAATATCCCATTAATTTAGCACAACTCAATCAAGTTATGACTATTAGAGGGCAAGAATAATTTGCAACTCATTCAATAGTCATGGTGTAAATATAAAACCATGTGCTAAATAAGGATAACCTCTCACAATTTATCATTTAATCAATATGCATTCTTTTATAACTTGGTCTTTGTAAATGTTTAAACGAGAAATTTTGAATGACCACAAAATACCAAGAAACCTAAAGTTTCCAAAAGTGAGAAGAATATCAATGCTTTGAGGATGTAAGAGAGTAGGATTAAGGTAAACACAATTGTCATGTTTTGATAATACAATAATGATGTAAATATAAAACCATGTACTCAACAAGGATGGTCTTTCAAAAAATATCATTTGATCAATATACATTTTTATAACCTAACCTCTGTAAATGCTTAAAGAAGGATTTTGAATGGCTAAAAAGACCAAGAAACTTGATGCTATCAAAAGTGAGAAAAATATTAATTTTGTGAGGATGCAAGAGGCTAGGCTCAAGTTAAAAATAATTAACACTCCCAAGTTTTGATAAGTTTAAGGAAAAATAATAAGAAATTAGAGGTTGAAATTGATGCTATGTGTGTGAAGGATGATCCCAAAAAATATAACTAAAGCCATTAACAATTAAAAACTTTTATCAAAATTTAATAATGTAAACTATAAGTTTTATGGAAAAAGTCAAATTCAACCTTCGTTGTTGTCTTGTGTAGATAATATGTTCTAAGCCAACCATAGCTTTGGGTTTTGTTACGATGATAAATGTAATGATTCCAATTTTGACCTCTATATTTATTGGACCAAATTATTTATAAATGAAAACGAGTGCTTATGTGAAGGGGACTTAAGTAACCCTTAGCCAACCAATAGATGAATAAGAATGCCATATATTACATACTTATCCAATGAGTTGTGTTCCAAAAACATTTAGAGATGAATGCTGTAAGGGAATCTAGGTGTTTGATTTGATTACATTCAAATTTTCAATTCATTAAAGGGAAAGGTACTTGGAAACATAGGGCACATTTAACAATTGCTTCAAATATAGAATTGATGAAATTTATTGTGAATAATTAGCTATTGATTGTATGTAATATATATTTAAAAAGGATTTTCTACCATTTCATATGAGTAGATAGAATTTGTACTTTTACCATTATGTATAACTAAAGGTTCAAGTTAATCATTTGGGCATAGTGTAATAATTATTTTTAGGCTCCTATATTCTTCCTCTATAGAAAGAATTTTTTGAAGAAAGCATAGCATTTTCCTAACTAGTTGGGAAAAAAATCATCTGCATCCATAATGGTTGATTAATATTATTCCTTTTTTGGGGTTATGTCAAAACATAGAAATACAAAGAATCAAAATATTTTGATATGTAATTCTTCAAGTTGACACATGGTATTTAAAAAAGAATATTAATAACCAAAAAAACAATTCAATGTATTTTTAAATACATGAATCAATTGGAAATAAAAAAAGTATTATGGTTAAAGCATTTCAATGGTGTGTTGATAATATGAAGGAGATTCCCTACTTAACATAGAGTTGACATGCCACACATATGCATACACACACACACACAAATATATATTAAGAACCAACATAAATCCATCTTTAACTTTGGATCTATTATACATAAAGATGAAAACTTATTTTTAAATTGAAAACGCTAAAGTAAATTTTGTGTCTCAAGAATCCCTCTTGATGCATAACAAAGCCAATTTGAGATTGAGATTGAATAATGAAGAAACATTTGGAGTTAACATAAATATAAGTTGGTGATAGTATCTTTCCACTTATTTAGTCATAACTAAAACTCAACATACATATACATTTTCTTTCATTATCAAACTTTATATTGTAGATATCTCTTTAAAAAATCCTTTTTTTTGTGTATTTTTTACATTAACTAAGTTAATTATTAGTATTATCAACATAAATATTTAGTTTAAATATGCTTCTCTCTATTCAATGCTTTGAACAATAAACAATATTTTCAGATGGACAATGGCAGTAGAGGTCTGTCTCTGTAATGTTTATTTTTATTTTTATTTTTTTATTTCTTCAATTCGAATTTGCGGAACCATCACTTCGTATTACATCTCTGTTTTTATATCTCTCTGTTACAGTTGATTTGCAATTAATTAAAACTGCCATAGGGTTCAGTTAAACGAACTTATTATGGTTAATAACTACTACTTGTTTGATTCTACAGAACTTGTCTAAGCAGTTTGTCATCTCTCCCCTAAATTAACAAAGCATTTCCTATTTACTGTTCAGTCCATAGTAATTATAAATGTCTAAATAATTGTAACCTAACACACCGACTCTGTCAGTAAACAAAATTAATTAAAAGAAACTACCTGATGACTTTAGAAAAAAAACAATCCAGATGACCAACAACTTTCAAACCTGGCTGAGACTTCACCCGGTCATGGCGAGCTGGATGCTCCTGCATCATGCATTCTTTTATAACTTGGTCTTTGTAAATGTTTAAACGAGAAATTTTGAATGAGCACAAAATACCAAGAAACCTAAAGTTTCCAAAAGTGAGAAGAATATCAATGCTTTGAGGATGCAAGAGAGTAGGATTAAGGTAAACACAATTGCGATGTTTTGATAATACAATAATGATGTAAATATAAAACCATGTACTAAGCAAGGATGGTCTTTCAAAAAATATCATTTGATCAATATGCATTTTTATAACCTAACCTCTGTAAATGCTTAAAGAAGGATTTTGAATGGCTAAAAAGACCAAGAAATTTGATGTTGTCAAAAGTGAGAAAAATATTAATTTTGTGAGGATGCAAGAGGCTAGGCTCAAGTTAGAAATAATTACCACTCCCAAGTTTTGATAAGTTTAAGGAAAAATAATAAGAAATTAGAGGTTGAAATTGATGCTATGTGTGTGAAGGATGATCCCAAAAAATATAACTAAAGCCATTAACAATTAAAAGCTTTTATCAAAATTTAATAATGTAAACTATAAGTTTTATGAAAAAGTCAAATTCAACCTTCGTTGTTGTCTTGTGTAGATAATATGCTCTAAGCCAACCATAGCTTTGGGTTTTGTTATGATGATAAATGTAATGATCCCAATTTTGACCTCTATAATTTATTGGACCAAATTATTTAAAAATGAAAATGAGTGCTTATGTGAAGGGGACTTAAGTAACCCTTAGCCAACCCATAGATGAATAAGAATGTCATATATTACATACTTATCCAATGAGTTGTGTTCCAAAAACATTTAGAGATGAATGCTGTAAGGGAATCTACGTGTTTGATTTGATTACATTCAAATTTTCACTTCATTAAAGGGAAAGGTACTTGGAAACATGGGGCACATTTAACAATTGCTTCAAATATAGAATTTATGAAATTTATTGTGAATAATTAGTTATTGATTGTATGTAATATATATTTAAAAAAGATTTTCTACCATTTCATATGAGTAGATAGAATTTGTACTTTTACCATTATGTATAACTAAAGGTTCATGTTAGTCATTTGGGCGTAGTGTAATAATTATTTTTAGGCTCCTATATTCTTCCTCTATAGAAAGAAATTTTTGAATAAAGCATAGCATTTTCCTAACTAGTTGGGAAAAAAATCATCTGCATCCATAATGGTTGATTAATATTATTTCTTTTTTGGGTTATGTCAAAACATAGAAATACAAAAAATCAAAATATTTTGATGTGTAATTCTTCAAGTTGACACATGGTATTTAAAAAAGAATATTAATAACCAAAAAAACAATTCAATGTATTTTTATATACACGAAGGAATTGGAAATAAAAAAAATATTATGGTTAAAGCATTTCAATGGTGTGTTGATAATATGAAGGAGATTCCCTACTTAACATAGAGTTGACATGCCGCACATATGCATACACACACAAATATATATTAAGAACCAACATAGATCCATCTTTAACTTTGGATCTATTATACATAAAGATGAAAACTTCTTTTTCAATTGAAAACACTTAAGTAATTTTTGTGTCTCAAGAATCCCTCTGGATGCATAACAAAGCCAATTTGAGATTGAGATTGAATAATGAAGAAACATTTGGAGTTAATATAAATATAAGTTGGTGATAGTATCTTTTCACTTATTTAGTCATAACTAAAACTCAACATACATATACATTTTCTTTCGTTATCAAACTTTATATTGTAGATATCTCTTTAAAAAATCTTTTTTTTTTTTGTGTGTATTTTTTACATTAACTAAGTTAATTATTAGTATTATCAACATAAATATTTAGTTTAAATATGCTTCTCTCTATTCAATGCTTTGAATCACCATTAAGTCATGTTCATATTGCTCTTTCAACAATTAATACCAAAATATAATATGATAACATGAAAAAATGCAAGTGGAAAAGTCTATGGTAACAATTCACAAGTATACAAATAGTAACATGCTTAGAGATTTGATAACATTGAACAACAATTATAACAATGCACACCACTCTAACCACAATCTCTTAGTTTGTTGATCTTTGAGAATCATTAGTTAAAATGAATGCTTCTCCACAACAATTACTCATTATTATTCATATCCATATATACATGTTACAATTTCCCAATCTCCTCTACCATCATCTTAAACTAGTACAATTCCACATGGTTAACAATGAGTTAAATGCATTATATTGTGTTGTAAGTGGGTTTACTTATTTGTTTAACATTGTTGATTCACTTATTTTTAACATAATAATTGCACCAAGAGAAATGAGATTGCAATGTGTAACATTTATAAATTAGAATAAGAAAAAAAACATTCAGTATCTAATGCTAAAAAGAAGAGAAAATTTGTCATGAGTTTTACATGAAAAAGAAAAAAAATCAACATAACTCCAAATCTTTTAAATAATAATAAATTTACACTTCGATTTTTTTTTTTTGCTTTCTATTTTTTTTAATCCCAGCAATGTTTAAGATAGATCTTTTAATAATTCTCATGATATTTCTATCAAAGTTTAACATTACATAAACTACAATCAAATTATATCATATAATTTGATAGCTAAATCTGCCCTAACTTTGAACTATACAAACAATAATCCCAACCAATATACAAATATGCAATTGTCAAATTATTACCATACAACATGTGCCCACTAAGCCAATGGCTTGATCTTTCCTCATAAACCACTTCTCCACTCTCAAATTACTTCGTTTACTTGATGTAAACTTAATTTTTTTCATTCACAAAACCAAATTAATAACATAACATTTGCGTCAGAAACTATTAAACATTGAAAAAAATCATCCAATTTTATACACCTTGCCCATTTTATTTTATGTTATTATTATAGTATTGGACCATCCTAGGCCACACATCACATCAATGTTAAGGACAACTATTATACATCTCTCATACCGCACTATAGTATGCACCCCACTTGTATGATGCAATAATTGAAGATTCGCACTACCAGTTCAATTTGAAGGCATATTTCCTTTTTAACAGCCTGATTAAAATAGACTGCAAATAAACCCTTTAAAGAGATAGACTTGCAATAGGCTGAAAAGCCAAGCCAATCGACAAAAAGAAAGGAGGAATGCAAAAACAGCCGAGGGCTTATACAAAAGAACAATTTAATTAGAAATGAAAATGCATATGGTGAAGTGTAGCTAGACAGCATCAAAGAGGACTGATTTCTTATGTGAATTAGTTGGTTTACAAAGGATCAATTTAGCTTGCCTAAGCCTTTACTTCCATGAAAGACTTCAACAATGTACTTTTTCACCAAACTAATCCATAACTTTCAACCCAGACTTCAAAAGCAAATCCTGAAAACATGAGTATATGCAACACATTGTATTTGTAAGGTGAGCACAGGCACTTACTGTTTGACTAGATATAGGATTCCAGTAATTGATGTACAATGGCTTCATCAGCCTCCACTCCTAATGCATGGCGACCAAGTTCACTGGCTACCTTAATGAATCCCCCTGTACCTGCAATCAAATCTACAACAGAATCTGAATATCTAGAGAATGCCAACAAAAGAAAGTGCCAGATATATCGTGACCGCTGTGCTCCTCCCCTCCAAGGTGTGCCATCGGCCTTATACAGCCATTCTTGCACGTTTACATTCTCATATAACAAATCTCTGGACAAAGAACATCGATGATGATCTAATTCTCCTGCTTGCAGATAATATGGCTTCGGCCTTGGCATTCCACATCGATGGAACATGGATATAACTAATGTGTGAACCTGCACCATGAGAGACATAATTCATTGAACAACTTTTAAAGACAACCTCAAAGAAATAAGTGAGTAGATTTTAACAGTTGTTCCTGTTGTGGAGAATGTTCGGAATGTTCGGAAAAAACTGTTTTAACGGATTTCTAATCCGTCCAATGTTTCGGGTGAACACTACACCCATTATCATGTTTTCTGGTCCCTTACACGGTTTTTTCCAAAAATTCTCCACAACTTCAAAGAAAGATAATAATATAAGATATTTACCTTTGCTTTTGGTTCAACCACTTCACGATATATGGGCTTATCGCACACCAATGTGAAACTCCTCCATAGATCAAAACCAATTGCAAAGGCTCCTTCCTTCACTTTATTTGACTGTTCAAAGGTATGGACACAAGCCACCCACCCAGAGTCACAAACAATCTTATGTGCAATACAAAGTCCATCTACGATGAGGTTTGGTTTGAAACTGTTCCAGAATGGCAACTTATTGTCCTCAAATCCATTCACATACATACCAGAGGGAAAGTTGAGGAGGACGAGCTGAACTGCTCCATCCTCCATTTTCACACCACTAATTGTCTCATCACCATACTGATGTCTTCTAATGAAACCACGTAGAAGGTTTAACTGTTTATCAGGCTTACTTAACATAATGGCAGAGGCTAACATTTCAATTGAACCCACCATAACTTCACAGTCCCCCGGTGGACATGGTGCCAATAGTTTACTGCTATTTTTATTTTTATGGTCAATGCAGGTTCTGCCCTGATTGAGTTGCACATTCAGCATTCCCTTTTTAGAAACTAGAAAATCTGACATCTTATTCTTTTCACTGTATTCGTCCCCTGTTCCTTCTTTCTGAACTTTGTTTACTGTTCCTGTCATTTCTTCTATTTGCTGTATCTTGATTGAGTATAAAGGGAAGAGTGGCAAACGTGATGAATGGTTGGTTGATGAGGGTCTAATAACATCATCATCAATGGATAAGGAAGAAGTGCTTGTAGCATTTTGTTTTTCTACAGCATCAAAAAATAGATTATTGGCATTGCAATTTGCTTGTTTGGCATTATGTTTTGTTTTCCTTTTTTTATTGAAACTAAATTCATCATTGAACTTATCTGTAGACTGAATTATATGTGATACCAAAGTAGCTTCTCTTTTAATGCCTCTTGGAAGTTTCACTTTCCTCTCTTGTTCAAAATGGACCTGATCATGCTTAGAAAATACAATATCTGAAGATATTGCTGATAAGACCATTGTAGAAGAATGAACTGCTCTGCCCTTTCTCCCACCTGCTCGCTTAGAATGGTCTTTCTTGGTCATCAATTCATCTATCGATTTTGTTTTTTGCTTCGCAGTACACTCCTCCCGGAAAGGATTCATGATTGTTAAGGATCAGAATAGATGTAATTTGTTACTGACAATGATGACACGGTCCTTTTCTTCATTCCATTCCCTACATTTATTCACATATGACATTTCAGTGTTGCCTTTTCAAGGTTTTAGTTTGGAGTAAACATTTTAAAATCACCACCAAAGGGAGATGAAGAACACCTTAAAAAGAAAATACGCCTTTTTTTTTTTTATAGATAACGGAGACTATTGCATATAGAAGCAAAGAGCGGTAGCGATGGAAAAGGTATGCAGCCTTAAAAAATACTACTTATCTTCACGAGAAAAAACCAACTCTCTTTCATTAAGAAACAAAAGAAGATACATTTTCGTATTTCAGTAGTCCCCAGAATCCAGAATACAACGAAAAAACTCCCAGATGAGAGAATAAACCAGTTAATACTTTTTAACAATGTTCAATAAAGGATCTCAAATACAAGGTTATAGCAATACAATTTAGTTGCGCCCAGAGACACTCTACAGTTCAGTATGGCAGCAATGTCCTAAACCCTTATGCAATGTAACATAAGGTAATATAATGTTAGGTTGAGTTGGTCAAAGTATTAAAGTTAAATGAAATGTTTTGGCCATAGACCAGTTAAGATAAGTTTGAGTTAGTCATTTGAGCGTTTATCGATGATAATTTACAAGACCAGTTAAGATAAGTTTGAGTTAGTCATTTGAGCGTTTATCGATGATAATTTACAAGCCCATGGTATTGCATGGCCATGCTATTTGTCTATGTTATTTCATTAAATTTTTAATTTCATAAAATTTGAAATAATGATAATATAAATTCCTAACCTTAACATTCTCCTTTCCCTCTTGATTTCATTCTGAACATATTCCAAATTTGCAGATCTTTTTCAATCTACAAACACTGTGGATTTTTGGTGTGCTTCTATACTTATATAGCATGTCATACATTTGCAGTTATTTGGGGTTGGCGCACAAGCTTTTCAACATTTGTACTAAAATTCGACCACATAAATGGCCATATGAATTCTAAAACGGACAGACTGCATAAGAAAGTGTGTCTTTGTGTGCCTTGCCTATTAAAAAACACCGTAAGGGTTTAAAACAATAAGATAAATTCATTGCATGCATGTTATCAACTTATCACTGATGAACAATTCGGCCATCTAATTCATACCCCATGATGAGCACAGTAAGAGTTTACAGTTGATAGTCCATACTCCATAGCATAGAACAACTATTCAGGTTTTGGTTGTCTAATTATCTTAACGCTTAAATACCATGAACAAATTCAAAACAAATAATACAGTACTTAAAAAGTCCATAGATAGAATTATCATTCTATCTAGTATGTGCCTTAGGATGAGCAAAGTTAACTCAATTGCACTGACTGTAATGAGGAGTAAAGTCATGCCAGGAACAGTCTATGCACATAAAAGAAACTTTAATTCTTGAATTGTCGCAGAATGCAGAAACAACTTTGTATATATGTTACACTGGCATATCCAATTTCAACAGCTGCATTTATTTTCAGGGCAAAACAGGATGGCCCTAAAAACAATTATTGTTCCCCACAAAAGAAATTGCAGTTATTCTATACAGGATGACCCTAAAAACAATTATTGTTCCCCACAAAGAAATTGCAGTTATTCTATATTTCTAAAGAAAACAAAAGAATTCAACATTTATGGAGAACTCAGAAAATTTAAGCCAGAAGCGTCAATACAAACTGTAGTTGATGAATATATACTATTTTCGCTTAAATATAAAACAGAGGATGAATCTTTGGCGGGGTTTAGAACCAGAATGAAAATTTGAGAAAAATCTTTTCAAAAAGCAAAAACTACATATGAGGTCAACTGTAGCACCAAATATGCTGTGCCCATATCATGGGCAAAATTTGAACTACTGTTTATCTAGAGGTGAGGTGCCTAAAACAGTTTAAACCGGTTAGACCAATGTGTTTTTAAGGGTTGATATTGCTTGCTAACCCAAATAAAGATTATTAAGTACAGATTGGTTGTCTTCCAAATGCATTGCAATGAAAATATACAGGCATTTTGGTTTGTTCATGCATGATCCTCAGATAGATAATTGGTAAAGAAAAGCAAATTTTTACAGTCCATCACAATTTTAAAGTGAGAATTTGAATTATTAATGTAGCGGTATTACTTAGGGTGGAGCAGGGGCTTACCTCTGGCAACTCTGCAAAACAAAAAAACCCACTGGGCTGAACGCGTTGTGACTGGTTAATGAAAACCCTTTTGAGGAAGTAGTAATGGCAGTTGGCAGCTTTAGGAATGAATGCATTGATTTTCAGTGCCACAAGGTGGGGGAGGGGTACGGATCCGTAGATGGCGCTAACTTCTAAGTGATGGGTAGTTATAAAAGCCCGTAGGCAGGCTTTAAAATTGACCCTTAAAATACTCTTTATTACAAAATAAAGACGTCATTATTCACTTGCTAATTATTTAAAATACTGTTTATTACAAAATAAAGACGCCATTATTCACTTGCTAATTATTTAGAAGAGTGTCAAAATAACGGGCATATCAGAAAATTTGAAGTTTCAAATTATATATATATATATTTATTTACAGCGAGCTGGCATGCACCAGGTAGAAAGGGTAGTGATGGCAGATACATATATTAAATATGTCCATTGAACCATTACCTCCATGCATTGTGTTGGGAAGCAACCAATGCCCATGTACAGAAGATCACATAGATACCCAAATCAAGAATGTAATGACAGACAGAATTCGTGGGACTCTTGACTATGTATTTCTCCGTTTCCCGAGTTGTGAAGGTCCAGCAATGGCGGTCAAATACAGGGCACGCAGAAAACAAAACCACGAGGATTATGACTGTATCTCACACTGCTTTCTCTGCAATATGGTGCACAGTCGTTACTCTCTAAACGCTTTTCCGGGTAACTTTTTCGACTATTTTTAGTAACTTTTTCGCTGTTAAAAATGACTAATTTAGTATTGTTTTGGACCAGAATAAGTTGAATTATAAAAATCTGCTCAATTCAGTCAAATTAGTGGCAAGTTTTTTTCAGAACGGTGACATTAACCGAATTCTTAGGGAGCTAACTTAAGATTAGGTTTCACCAAGATTCCCCAGCAAAGAAAGCCTATATTAAAAGGCATCGTGATCAAATATCTAAATGCAAATGTGTTGAGGTAAAGGCATCGCATGCAGAAGCTTGTCAGGGTTTCGTAAGAACCCAATCCCATGAGCTGCCAAGGCTCAGGGATCAAATGTAACTCCGCACTCATTATGTATTCTTACCATGGCCTTGGGGTTCCACCCCTTACGAATTTTTTCAGAGATTTTGCGGTTCACCTGCTCTGAACCCTCGTGATTTTGTTCACAGCGGCTTTGGATTTTGGTGAAGGGGTGCTCTAAAGTAAGTCTCATCGCCAATTTCATCTGTATTATTCTCCAAAATGGTCTGGTCTTTAGATTTTTGATGTTTAAAATTAATTTATAAATAATCCCACATGTATTGTTCACTGCCCTTTTCATTGTACCTTATTTTTGGGCAGCTGTCTAACGCCAACTTCTAATTGAAAGTATTATATTTTTTGCTACGCAAGTATTTCTATCTTTATAAATAAAAACTTTAGGTTATATGGTTTTTCTTTTCTGTTTATGTCAAATTATATTTTTAATTAGTGAACTGAAATTTATATACATTTCATTAATTTATTTTTATTATATTAATATTATATATAAAAAATGTCAAAAAAATAAAAAAATTTCATTTAAGAAAAATATTATACAAAGTAAAGATAAATATTAAAAATGATGCGAAGAGTAATTTAAAAATAAAACCATGGTAAAAAATATTTGAGTGATGGGCAAAGGCACCCGTCAAATTTAACCCTTGCTCGTGGGTGATAAGTTATATTAGAATTAGAATTAGCGCAGAAAGGAAAAGCATAAAAGGAATTTGTTCCTCCGCCAATGTCGAACAAGGAAGCCGAGCCTCCTTCCATTGCGTTCCTCCGCCACCTTTCTTCCTTGTGTTTCAACCTTCTTGCTTGACCATCATACGTCACTTTTGAACGTTGATATATGTAATATGAAGAGAAATTAATACATATTTTTTTCAGAGAGAAAAACCATCATAGCTTATATTAAGAGAATATAATGATCTGAAATACATAAAGATGATGAGGAAATAGATTTTCCAAGTTAAACCAAGGAGTACCAGGTACTCGAAATAACTAGATACCAGGTACCAAAATATAATATCGTATCAGTCCAAAAACTTTCAGATTTGTCTGAGACCGATCAGCCCAAAAAAACAGTGACATAAACTGAAAAAATTACAAAATTGAACACATACAAAAGCAAGCATTCAGACTTCCTCGATTAGAGACACATTATTTGAAAACCAAGATCCTGAATCAGCCATCTTTTGACTATAAAAGGCCTGATTCAAAAAAGTCTTGACTTGCCATAATACGCAGTAGAATTGAGTTCAGAGGCGCCTTTGAGTCTTGAAAGATATTAGCATTCCTCCATTTCCATAAGAACCAACAGACAAAGATAAACAAAGTTTGCCGGGATAAACTTTGCTCGCTCCACCATTTAAAGCCATCCTGAACAGAGGAAAAGATCAGGTAAGGAAAACCAAAAGACAAAGAAAGTTCATACCAGATACGAAGAGATGAAGCACATTGGAAGAACATATGTAAATTTGTCTCCGCCGCATTTTGGCACATGGCGCATCTGCCTGGACCATGCCAAATTTTCTTTTGAAGGACTTCCCAAGTTAGGTTCCTGTTTCTGAAGACCAGCCACGAGAATAAAATCATTTTAAGAGGGCATGCAACCTTCCATAGTTGAGGAGGAAAGAGCAGACCAGAACTACACGAGTGGGCTGAAAACATTGAAGCATATAAATCCTTTACTCGAATAGGCAACGAAGTTTTCAGAGGAGCCCAGACCAGTACATCCCTGGAGCCCGAACGATGAATGCTCAAGCTGTTTAGACTCTGTATTACAGAGTTCCAAAGAGGACACATGGAAAAAGGTGAATATAAGTCCTCCCCATCCTTCCATACAGGAGAAGAGTGAGACCATGATTTAATCAACCTGTCCCATGTGAAAATACCCTTTGCATGAAAGAAAGAGACCAAACGAGGAGAGAAGGAGGAGTCCAAACCATTAACTATGGAGTCAAAACCAATGAGAATGCTTGAGCCCGAGTATAATTTCCATCGTAAATTTTCCAAGAAAAAAAACTGTATTTTCCTGAAACTTAACCAGATAGAAGACCCTTTTTTAGTGCCCATGGAATTCCTTCTGAACCAGAACTCCAAACTCCTGCCTTTTAAATATTTCCTATTGATAACTTTGCTCCACGGACCCTCGCCAAAAATACCTCTATGTAGGGACTTACAAAGAAGGGCTCTCCTGAAAATGCGCATATCTAAAAGACCCCAGCCCCCCACCTTCTTCGGGTTAGATATAGAAGCCATCTTAACTAAAGGAATCTTATTCTGAAAATCTTTTCCTCCCCAGAGAAAATTGGCAGCCAAGGATCTCATTTTGTTGATGATAGTAGTAGGAAGGAAATAGAGGTGGGCCCAGAAAACAACGAATTGAGATAGAACTGCCTGCACTAAAATAAATCTGCCAGCTAAGGAAAGAAATCTTGACTCCCAACCAGAGATTTTTTTGCAGAAGCGTTCAAGTAACCATTGCCAATCCTGTTTGGAATTACCTTTTGCCTTCAAGTTGAAACCCAAGTATTTGAACCCTTCCTTGATCGAAACCGGGTTGATGTTGATCAGATCATCGATCCAATGAACAGTATCCATATTTGACTCATTATGATACACCGAAGATTTGTTTTTGTTGATAACCAATCCAGATGCTCTCTGAAAATTTTCGAGGATTTCATTTAGGCAGTACCAGGTTGCCCTGCAGAGCATGGAAAAAATGAGGACGTCGTCAACAAAGAGATTGTGTGAGAGGAAAGTGTCCTTACAGATCCTGATCGGCCGACATCTTCTTTCTGCAACTGCTTTGTTGATTTGAAGGCTGAGAGAGTTCATAACTAGGATGAAGAGCAGAGGGGAGAGGGGACAACCCTGTCGAAGTCCCCTCTCCGCTAGGAAAAAAGATGATGGAATTCCATTTATAATGACTGAATATCTGACGTTTTCCACGCACGACATTATCCAATTGATACCTTGGATTCTTAGCCCAATTTTTGCCAGCAAGATTCTTAAGAAGCCCCAATCAACGCAATCATACGCTTTTTTCAAATCAATCTTTAGGATAGCCGCATCGATATTGTTTGACAGCATTGAGAATAAACATTCCTGAGTCATGGCCACAACATCCAATATGTTCCGGTCTTTTAAAAAAGCGTGTTGATCCCTTGCTATAAAGGAATTTAGAACTAGCTTCATCCTTTCAGCTATAATTTTTGAAATGATTTTAAACAAAATATTACATAAAGAAATAGGCCTGTAGTCGTGAAAAGAGTCTAATCGTTCCTTTTCTGGAATAAGAGCAATCAGCATGGAAGATAATGCACTGTGGATACTACATGACATACGGGAGGCCTCCACCATCCTCAGCAAATCCGCTTTGAAAATATCATAGAAGTGAGAGAAAAATTCGATTGACTAGCCATCTGGCTCGGGACTTTTATCCTTTTTGAAAGCTTTGATAACAGTTTGGAGTTCCTCATCCGTTACCGGCTTAAAAAAGTTATCATTTGCTGCCTCGTCAAACATTTCTGGCATCAAATCCACTGCCCAGAGGATATCATTAATGTTACCCTGCTTCCTTCTATATTGATTCTGAAAGAAACTTGTTGCTTCTGCGGAAATTTCTTGCTGAGAGTAGAGGAAATCTCCTTTACCATCTTCGATCCTCCAGATAGAGTTTTTTCCTCTTCTGGCATCGGCAAAATTGTGAAAATACTTCGAGTTCCGGTCCCCTTCCTTGAGCCATATGGCTCTGCTCTTGAGCCTCCATGTGGCCTCTTCCTTTAGCAGCATCATTTGTTTCTTTTTTTCCAATTTTCTAATATGACCTTTTTGCTCTAAAGTCAGGCAATCTGGATTTGCTGAGTTAATAAAAATGTCCAATTCATTTTGGATGTTTTTCAGATCTTGTTTATCCTTGTTTTTCTTTTGGATTTGCTAGTCCTTTGCTACTGCCCTCAGACTTTGAATCTTTTCCCAAAATGTCGTGAGAGGGGCCATTTCAGATTCTTGAAGTTCCTTCCATTTTTTTAATATAATTTCATTAAAGGACTGATCTTCTAAAAAAATCCTGTTGAATTTAAATGAATAACCAAGCCTGTAATCCTTACCACGCCATTCTAGGAAAATAGGCCTATGATCAGATGTGAAATCATTCCCAAAAAAATGAAGCCAACATTCTCCATTTCCCAATGATGCTTGCATGAATGATAAAACGATCGATCCTCTTTGCAATGTAGGCTTGCCCCGTCCTACTGTTATCCCAAGTAGGCTTCATTTTATCAGGCATGATATCCACTAAGTTCCTATTTAGAAATTCCTTTCGAAGTCTGCCAGCCAGAGGATCTATTTTCCTACAATTACCCCAGCACTCATCAGATCTTAAAGTCACATTTAAATCGCCAGCTATCATCAACGATTCAATCTCAAGAATTTCCGAGGCAAACAGCCTTTCCCAGAAAGGGAGTCTATTCCTGTAAGGAGCGTAAATGTTTAGAATGTTGAAAAATAGAGCATGACCCCTGATTGATGCCGAGATTAGAATTCCGGCGTAGCATTTAAAAGCTTTAGCCTTTATCCAAACTGGATCCCACAGAACTGCCAGACCTCCAGACTGACCATTTGCCTCAGTGGCAACTATAAACCAAGTCGGAAACATTCCTTTAAAGAAAACTATAGATGCCTTACTTGGGTGCATGGTTTCCTGGATAAAGATAATTTTAGGATGAGCCGAAAGGAAAGTTTCTTTTAGCGCCATAAATTTTGGGGATGCGCCCAAACCCCTGATATTCATTGAGACCATGAAGGTCATTTGGAGGACTCTCCAGCCATACATGCTCTAAGAGGCTGTGATTATGAGGATACCAAAATTGGAACTTCAACAAGGGATAAATTTCTAACTCCAAACTCATAAGAAATAGATCTTCCTCTAAAGTGACGACTACCACCCCTTTGTTTCTTTATGACCGTAATGTTCTTTGCAGAATTTGGGCTGATAGATGGATAGGATGGGAGAGATGGTTTATGGATAGTTAAAGGTTCAAGTACCGAAGAGTTCCTATAAAGTAAGAGATCTATATCACTATCAAATTTATTGACCGGTGACTCAGTAGGGGAGTTGAAAGGGGAAGGCGAAAGAAGAGGGTCCTTTCCTTTCAGCAAACTAGAAGGAGGTTTAACAGGAGTAGGAGATGAAGAGGAGATCTGGATTGGATGAGAGCCTACGACAAAATCCCCATGATTCATAGCAGGAGGAGAGGGAACTGATGTTTCCTCGATAGGATCAGGAATAGGGGGACATCCAAAGGCTGGCGAGAATAGAGCATTAGGAAGATCTTGAGAAATTTGCAGAGAGAAGAGGGGATCAGGATCCTGATGATTTAAAGGACTCTCAGGAATACTTACATTTTCAAAGGAACGATCAGATTCAAATTTTCTACCCTGTTTGAAAAGAAATTTCTTGGTCCTGCGATTAAAATGGAGACTGCAATTTTTGATGAGATGGCCGGTTTTATGACATAAAGAACATCTGAATGGTATGCCCCAAAAATCAACTCTTTGGCTGATTTTGAAGCCATCCCAAGAAATCTCAATATGATCCGGATAACCTCCTTTATAAGGTTTTTCTATCAGAATCCACGCGATCCTTTTATCTTTCTCGCCTCTACACCAGGGATCCACATAGATGAATTTACCAATAGAATTCCCAATCTCAGAAAGGGTTTCAATCGAACACAACTCCAGAGGCAAATTTGGGAGTTTCACCCAAATCAGGCAATTTGAAGGAGTATTCTTTAGTGGATCAAAGCCCATGTACCATCGAGATAGGGACATAAAACTTCTACCAAAACACCATGGTCTGTTTAGAATGGTTTCTAAATATGAAACTTTAAGAAAATGAAAAGAAAACCATTCCTTCATCAAACGAGAAATAATAGGAGTATATCCAATCAGTGGAGACCATTTATCAGTCAACCATTTCCGCATATCCTCCTCACACATTTCCGAGAATTGCCATTTCCCAATCAAAGCCAGCTTTTGCAGGCTGTCGATGCGTTCCTTTAAGACAACACTTTCCACGGAGATAACCTTTGGAGGAGGGACCGTTTTGACCAGGTTCCTAGATTTGTTAAAGTTCTGTGCATGGTCATGTGACCATCCTTTTCTAGAATGGTCCATGCCCCTTTTCGGAAAGTCTGGATCATGTTCCACATGGGCTTGAATATGCTGTTCATGACAAGCAGGATTAACCATCATATTTTCCACCGTGGCTTGCCAACTATTGCATTTACTGGACTTCGCATGTGCTCTTTCAATCTCAATCGAAGCTTGGATGAGGGCTTGTGTGGCGGATGAGTCAGTGCCATCCGTCATGTTGAATAAGACACGTGCTCGGAAAAAGCCAGAAGACTCCAGAGATTATAAAAAGCAATGATCGTATTTGGAATAATCCAGCCGTTGATCCTTTCTGAAATAAGATGCCTGGATAGAATAACTGTTGGAGAGAGAAAAAAAGAACAACAGTACAGAAAGGATGCCGATCCGTAGATCTTATGAGAGACAGAGGAAAAGTCTAGATAAGGGTAATAAAAGAGCATCAATAGGAGGGACGTTGGAACCCGAGAATAGAATTCTCAAGGACGAGGGGATAATTGATATCGGATCCCAATTCAAACTTTCACATGATGTGAGGGATCAGACAAGGATAATTCCAGCCGTCATTTTGGCTTTTGAGAGGATGACAGGATTACTATTATGAGGAGAGGAGAAAATTTTGTACTTTGATAGATCAAAGGGCTCAGAAATATTAATGAGAGCACTTAAGACATTCGGAAAATTTTTGAAAAACAAAACTTTTGCCGGAAAAAAAGATGCCGGAAATTCTATATTCCAGAATAGTTCTATCAAGATCCAGGAGAGTCGAGTTACAGACAAGGCATGAAAAAACTATTCAGAAGGCTGGTTCTGACAATCAATACAACAATAATAGATCTGGAAAATACACCACCAACGGCTTATACTAACCCAGAAATCTGTACAAGGACTATATATGAATATAGACTCCTTTATCTTGTTAAGGAAAGATTTCAACATTTTTAGGCCCTTCCAAAACATGACATCAAACAGACCGAGCTATGTGCTTATAAAGAAAAGAGACTATGCATGATTAATTTTTACCAAAGACAGATAATCAAGACTGCCATAAATTACTTCAAAGCTAGGTAACCAGAAGCATCCGAAAACCTGAACGAAAACCCAGATACCCCGATCGAGATGCGGAATGGAGCCCAATCACAGAGTGCAGGGTGCCTCAAATTTTGAGAGAAGACTAAAAACTGGTTGGCTGTAGGATGCGGTGATGGTGAATCATCTGCTAGGTGGTTGGCTGAGCAGTCAGTCCGCTCGCTGGTCGATGCTCCCCCGTGTTTCGACGCTCCCTCCTACTCCACTCGATTGACAGAAAACAACAACCAGCTACTTCCTTACCTCCACCGTGATATCCCCTGCTCAAACTTTGCAATTTCACAAATTTCTCCTCCCCAAACTCTGTGTTGGGTGAAATGTTGTTTCTGTCCTCTATAAAACTCCAAAATTTTCTGAAATTTCAGTTGGGGCTCCCCAAGCCAACTCCCACAAAAACCAGAAAGCTCTCAGACAAAAACCAACTTGGGTGAAACTTCCTAACCTTCCCTTCAAGAGAAATTAATACATAACTATATTTATCTAGCACAAAAAGAATTTAATAATAAATAAAAAAGATTTTGTAGTATTTAAAAAATTAGTA
>APFE030551766.1:95752-132514 GCA_000404065.3 Pinus taeda | reverse complement strand
TATGTTTCATTATTATTTTTTTTTAAATTTTAACGTTTTTCGAGATCATGATAAAATATTTTACGCCATTATTTTGAAATGTTGAAACTTTATTTTTGAAAAAAAAAAGTGTTTTTCGAGCGTTAACACTTTTCATTTTGAGGGTGTTTTTTAGACAATTTTTGCGCAAAAAATTGGGGTTCATCGCCATTTTTAAAACATGTTGAAAATTTACCCAAGAAAAAAAAGGTGTTATTCCAGCATCAACACTTTTCATTTTTAGCTGTTTTTGATGTTTTTTTGGGGTTTTTGGCTAGAGTTCCCATTTTGGGTTTATAGTTCCCGTTTCAAAGTTTATATTGTTAAGTGCACATGTGACTAGTCTTACATGTGTATGTAATGGGAGCTATCATGGCATCCACTTAGTACAATGGTGGTCAATAAGGTAGGTCAACATGTAGTCGACACAACTTTTGTATACAAGCATTGATTGAGGTGTTTTTTTCTAAGTTTGTTGGAAAGTTATTATCATGTAGAATAACATTGAAAGGTTGGAAGATATTCTCATAAAGTTTGACCCCAAAAGCACCATTTGATGCCTCAAATTAGCTCTATAAGGATTCAAATGCCAAATTTCCAAATTGGGACCTACCACTAAAATGAGCTTTGCAACCTATTAAATTCTTCTAGTTTTTCTACACATAAAATACCAATATAGATGACAAATAATATAATTATCCATTCTAAATCACACCTCCCTAATTTAGGGAGATTTTGGTCCCCAAAATCCTTTGTTAAATGAGACGAGGAAAATTTTCTTCCACCTTGTCCTTGGAGTACCATTTTTCCTTGCTAATAAATTGTCTGTTCAATCCGATTTGCTAGAGGTTATGTTGACCCTATCTAGTTTAATACTTCATCTGCAAAACTATATTGCTTGCTAACTTTCCCAAGCTTTTCGTGTTATGTCCTTTATGGTAAGTAGAACCCACTCAATTTCTTGATCCAACATGGAAGGCTCATAGAGATTTGTATTTTTCACATTCACTATGGAGTAAATGAACACATATGGAGATAGATGAGTGTGTCGTCATTATCACCTCCCTTCCCCAATACCTCAAAAGGACCATAGTGCTGAATCCTGATCTTCTTATTAGAACCGTTTTAGACCTTTTGTTGTTTAGTTACAACCAAACTCTATCTCTCACCTTGAATTTTTCGTCATTTATGTCACTACAAGGATGGACCCTCTAGCGAACGTTTTTGCGGAAGACCGTATAAAAATAGCTCAAAAATCCATTTGTAGCAGAGGTCACTAGCGGAGGTGGGCGGGTGGATGTTTTAGCAATGGTTTTTTTAACGGTGTGTCTATAATATACAAACGCATCGGTGCTTTACTATACATATAAGCATCAATTCCTAATAGAACATTGTGCATTGTGGCAAATTTATTTAAAACAAAAATGACGTGCTAAATAAAAAAGCGCACTAGTGATACACTACTTGATGGCACTGGAAAAGGGTTAAATTTACAAAAATGTCAGTCGTAAAATTCATTTTTCCCAGTCTGGTGCTATATTTTGATGATGACCCGGTGCGAAACCAATATGTTTTTGCCTTAGTGTGTACACAGTATAGCATATCGTCGAAGTGTTATTTAAAACAATGGTGCACCAACTATATATAACGCACTAGTGCTTACACTACACAATAGCACTCGACAAAGGTTAAATTCAAAAAATGTCGTTACTAAAATTCTTTTTACCATATTGGTGTTATATCCCCTCGAAGCACCAATGTTGTTCCTATATTAAAACCCCTCGACGTGTACTTAAAAAGAGTACCATCATATGGTTTTTACTTAAAAAAAAACGTGGTGTTATATTCCCATGAAGCACTTGTGTTGTTCATGTATTAAAATGCCTTTGTATGTCTTAGAAAGAGCACCACTAGGGGGATTTTAATTTTTTAAAAATGTGGTGCTATATTCCCATGAAGCATTGGTGCAATGCATGTATTAAAATGCCTCGATGTGTCTTAACAAGAGAACCGCTATATGGTTTTTTTTTTTAAATGCAGCGTTATATTCCCACAAAGCACTGATGTTGTTCATGTAATAAAACACCCTGGTGCATCTTAGGGGGTCTTTAATTTAAAAAAAAAATAGGGTGCTATATTCCTATGAAGTCTTGATGCAGTTCATGTATTATAATGCCCCAGAGCATCTTAAAAAGAGCATTGCTATGGTATACCTTTCATCCAGAATCAAGAGGGGGTAAAAGTAGAGGGGCATGAGGAAATTAAGGAGGTTCTCCTCAATCACTTCCAGCAGATCCACTAAGAGCCTGAAGGAGATCGAAAACAAGCTATTGGGAAAATAATCACCAATGTGCCGAAGGTCATCACGGAGGAACATAACGAGCTCCTCCTTCGCCCGATTCAGCCCCAAGAAGTGGATGAGGCAATGACCCAGCTTAAAGAAGGAAAAGCCCCTGGACCAGATGGTTTCACCACCACATTCTTTCACACCTTCTGGGACTTGATCAAGCAGGAGGTCTGGCAGATTGTGGAAGAATCAAGAGCTCTTTGTTGGCTACTTCCCTCTCTCAACTCCACCTTCATCACCCTCATCCCTAAAGAGGAAGATTCCATCACCCCTGACAAATTCAGGCCGATTGCTCTATGCAATGTCATCTACAAAGTCATATCTAAAGTCATTGCAAATAGGTTGAAGCCCCTCTTGGCAATGCTCATTTCGCCAGAGCAGTCGAGCTACATGGAAGGGAGACAGATAATGGACGACATCCTCCTCACGCACGAAATTATACACTCCCTCAAGCATTCAAAGCAAGCAGGTATGCTTCTCAAACTGGATCTCTCTAAAGCTTTTGATAAGCTTAGTTGGGCGTACATTCAACATATGTTAAAAGCCTTCGGTTTTTGTTCCACGTGGATACGTTGGATCATGAGTCTAATCACCTCCACTCACTTCTCCATTTTAGTTAACGACATTCCCTCTCGCCCCTTCAAACCCTCTCGTGGCATAAGATAGGGAGACCCCCTCTCCCCCTTCCTCTTTGTTCTTATGGCTGAGGGTCTAGGTCGTCATATTAAACATGCCCTCATCTCCCACAAGCTCAAAGGCCTCTCTGTTCACAACACCCCTGCCTCCTCTCATTAGCAGTGTGTAGATGACATCATGTTATTTGGATACCCCTCTGTCTAGGAAGCCTCATGCATAAAAGCCCTCCTCAATGACTTCTTTGAAGCGTCTGGTACCAATATCAACTGCTCCAAATCGCAGATTTTCTTCTTTCACACCCCTCCTTCGGTCAAATCAGCAGTCTCGCGCATTCTGGGTTTCCCCTCTGCTTCCCTCCCCTCTAAATACCTCGGAGCTCCCCTCACTGCCTCAGCCATAAAGCATTCAGCCTGGCGCTCCCTTTTAGAGAAGCTTGACTCCCGTCTTAACTTATGGACACACAGATCTCTGAACCTTTCCAGTCGCGTCGTGCTCATCAAGTCAGTCCTTCAGGCCATGCCTCTATACCTTTTTTCAATCCTTGCGGCACCGAAATGGGTTCTAAAAATAATAAGGAATCTTCAACGTGACTTTCTATGGGGCAGCTCAGCTACAAATCGAAAATGGGCACTGGTTAAGTGGACCCAGAACATAGCAACACTATCATGAATGCCAAAATTTGGTGGCAATGGGTCACCAGTCCAGAAAAGCCATGGGTCAAAATCTGGACAGCCAAATACGCCAACAACAGACCTCAGGAAGAGCTCATCAGATTCACTCTGACATTCAAGGGGTCGCTAATCTGGAATGCAGCCAAGCAACACTTTCAATTAATCCAGCAACACAGCTTCTGGGAGCTACGAAATGGTTACACGGCAAGATTCTGGACAGATGCTTGGAACCAGCTGCCCAAACTCACTAATGTCCTTCATCCATCTCTTATTCCAACCAGGCAGGAGCAACAACAGGAGAAAATCTGCCAATTTTGGAGGCAGGAGGTGGAGCATGGATTCAGAAAATGGAGACAGAGCAATCAAATACTCAGCAGCCCAAATCCACGGGAGATCGAGGAGCTGGAGAAGGAGTTAAGAAAAAGGAGTATTAGACATGATGAAGGCAATGACATCCTTCGTTGGGGTTACCAGCCCAAAGGAACCTTCACCTCCTCCGAAGCTTACAAATTGGTAGGCAATTTCACCACTCCCTTAGATCCAATTTGGAGTAAAATCTGGAAGCTTGGACCCTGGCCCAAAATCTCCCACTTCCTCTGGCTGGTTGGGCACAAAAGAATCCTCACTTGGGATAAGCTAAGAAGCAGAAACTTTCATGGTCCCTCCATCTGTCTCAATTGCAGTCAAAAGGAAGAAACTCTCCAACACCTCCTGGATACATGCCCACTAGCCAATCAGCTATGGGAAAAGGTTAGCTTCAGATGCCAAAAACGATGCAGAACGGAGAATGACATTATCAACTCTATAAGACACTGGCCAAAGAACCCTTATAAAAGTGAGCTTCTCAACCATTTATGGAATATAATCCCAGGGACTGTTTTGTGGAGCATATGGAAGGAAAGGAACAAACGTATCTTCAAAAACCAGCGCTCTCCCATTGAAGATATATGGATTAGGTTATGTGGGAATCTCAAAGAAACGATGATGTTACGACCTTGGACTAAGGAGGATCTCCCCACCACAGATAATGAGAAAAGCATTCTGGATAATTGGCAACTGCATCTGCCTCAAGCTCTTCCCAAGAATGATACCTCTAAAAAAATCAACAATGATAAAAGCCTCTGGATCACCCCCCCCAAACATTCATTCAAGCTCAAATTTGATGGAGCATCCAAAGGTAATCCTGGAGTGGCCAGCTTTGGAGGCATTCTAAGAAATCACGATGGTATTCCTTTACAGGTCTACTTTGGCAATATAGGATGGGATACCAACAACTCAGTAGAGCTAGAGGGGCTCTAGCAAGGCCTCCTCCTCACGGGGAAGCTCGGCCTTCAACCCCTGATTGTTGAAGGCGACTCTCAGATCCTAATAAATATGGCCACGCGAATACAGAATGGATCTCAAGCTAGGAAAGTCGCATCTAGTGGGAGGCTCGAAGCAAGGCTGAATGCCATTGAACAAGAATTGCGCAAGAACAGGGCCATCTCCTTCAATCATGAAATAAGAGAAGGCAACAAGGTTGCTGACCTCCTGGCCAACATCGGGGTAGAAAATGAACAGTCCCTCCAATCATGCAACACGGCGATCATTCCTAATAATCCCCAGTTCCAGGAATGCGAAAGCCTGATCCATGGAGATGCAGCTGTCCCAGATGCGGGTGACACATCGTCAGTTATGGAGGCGCCACTTGCAGGACATGGGCAACCTCAAGATTAATGAGGGCATTCAATGCCGGATCTCCGCCATGGAATATAGGGCGGGGTTCAACTTGGAAGCACATTCATTGTGCCATTCTTGCCGTAGGCTCGTCTGCAACGAGCAGTTATGGCGTTCGAGGTTCGAGGTAAAGGTTCAATGTTTAAATCTGATGATGTTGAGGTTCAATTCATGCTGGGTCATGTGCAGCTCTCGGCCTTTGTCGCTTAGTTCTTGCTGGTTCATGCTCCAGCTCCCGCCTGCTCACCCGCTCTCAGGGAGACCTCACCCTCCGTCCCTCTGCTCGTTGGTCGTGGTTCTGAAAGGAGAGAGGATTGCGAATTGGCGTCCTTCCCCAATTCCGCCTCTGCCTCATTTCTGCTACCCTCTCGGCTCCTTTTCCTCTGCTCTGTCACAAGCATGGTTAGGCCACGACAGTATCCGCCTTGCCGTCGAGGCTCGGCCAGGGGAGAGTCCTCTCGGCCTCCTGCTCAGGTTCCTAACCCCTATCGCTGTCGATGCTGTTGCCATGGCTTCCTTGATGCCATGCCAATTCAAGCCAGCCAATTTGTGGACTCCCGCAGCCCTGATCCTTCAGCTCCTTCGCCGGCCTTTGGCTCGGCCATCTTCACCTTCAGCAGCTCGTTGGACAGGCCCCGCATGAACGCTCATGTGTCAGTTCTTTTCCTGGATGAAGTGCCATCTGACAATGAGGAGCTCCGTGGCAAACAACAGCACTAGGACGAGGGCTCAACATTTGTTGAAGAGGTGCCAGGACTGGTGGCAGAACAAGGTTCAAAGCTACCGGAGGCGTCAACTTCCAAAGCGGGGGAGGTCAACCCGGGTCCCCATCCTGCTGCAGCGGAAGATGAAGAATATTGGGGGTGCCCAGTGGTCGAAGAGGAATCGGAGAAGTAGCCAGCCCTCTGCTCAGCTTCACCGTCTCCAGCTCCCTTCAGGTCTTGTTTTGGCTTTCGGCACATATAATTTCAATGTTTTTCTAGTCTTGTCTAATGTTGCCCCGACATGGGATAATTTCCATGTTTTTCTGGTCTTGTTTAATACTGCCCCTGCGTGGGATAACTCTGTCAGTAATAGGCTGCCCCTGCGCGGGACAATCCTTTTGACTGGTCCTATTTTGAGATGCCCCTGCGCGGGATAAGTTTGCTGGTAGTCGGTCGCCCCTGCGTGGGTTCAATCTTTTGTTTGGGAGGTGTCTTTTTGAGAGTTTCAGTTCCCCTGCGTGGGTTGATTTCTGGTTCAGAACGTCGAGGTCTGGCCTCAGGCGATGACACAACATGACTGTAATGTACTGCCCGATAATGTAATTAATAGATTAGTTTTTTTAGCGAGAAAAAAAAACAAGAGCATTGCTATAGGGTTTTTAATTAAAAAAAAACAATGCTCTTGGAAATAGTATGCACCAGTGTTTTTATAGTAATGCACCAAAACTGGGTTAAATAAAAGAAAAACCTATTGGCCGTAAATTTCATTTTTACCATTTGTAGTGTTGTAGAGCTCTAAAGCACCGGTGTCACTATTACCTCATACAAGTGCCTTGTCGTCGATGCTTCTCTTCCTCATCATCCTTTCATACTGTGCTCAGTGTGTGGCTTTCCAATTTTCTCAAACGGTGATGAAATTTGTTTTTCTCCTTTACGTGTCAACTATGCCTCCTTGATGACCAAATGTCTAGGTAATGTCTATGTTTATCTCTAATTTAATGTTTTAGCGGATTAGAATTGCAAAATAGATCCAAAATCCACTGCTTTTTAAATTGTTTTTTCTTACACGATGCGTTTGACAGGTTCGGCTCCCACCTATAATTGTGCACACTATAAATTTATAGGGTGCACCACAATTCGATGTGTGAGCCTAATGCACTGTAGTGTTGTTGGTTTGTTTCATAAATTACAATGCACCAGGAAAAGCTATAAATTGTACGTTTTTAGGTTACTCTGGTCTTTTTATATTCACCAAACAAACTGCAAACATAATATTAAAAATTTATAGCTCGATGCATTCAATAACTTGAACATTCCATACTGGTGCAAAAAGGTTATACATACACATTGGTGTGTAAGGTTGTCTTGATGCACCGCATTGAAAAGGTATATATGTGAACCAAATGAGGCGTGTCATATGTACGTATGCATTATTGTTGATATTGTTTTGTTTAATAGCGCACCAGAGTCGGTGCATTACTGTTTTTGGGGCGCACAAGGGACAATTTTTCTTTTTCTTTATAATTGAAAGTTATGTGTCCATATTTATAAATACATTTTTCATTTAATAAAAAAAATTATGTTTTATGTACGAGGATGATGTATTTTATATGTCGATCATATAATAGAGACATCAACAAAGAGAGCAATAGCAGGAGCAGGAGGAAATGACAAGCCAATACAATATGTTCCAACCATGGGAGACACGAGAGAGGGAGAGAGATTTATATCCTTGCCCTATTAGCATAGTGACTCGAGTGTTCTTGAGGAATGTAGGCCTCCTTAAGTACTATGAGGAAGCTACATCTTTGAAGACACACTCTGGATTGCTGGTACAATTGCATTTTCGGTGGAATGTCCACCAAATTTTTGTGTGTGTCAGTCTTGAGACGTGATATAGGCCCTTTGAGGAGGACATATATCTTATCACTAGTCTATCCAGGAGAAGGGAGGATTTTCTTGAGTTCCCTAAGCTCCCCCTTGAGATTGCAATAGAGAGTCAGTTTGTATACTCTCAAAGATATGTTGGGGGTCATGTAGTCCGTCCAACAGATTTCCGAGTGCGTGGTGGACATCTATGAATTTCTTCTTTTGCTACACAGGAGGTTACGTGCCTTTCATTATTAGTAACCACCATTGCATATTACACTAGTAATGGGAAGTGGATTAGTTTCCCTTTTTAGTTTTATGTCTATTCTTTGATGCAGGCACCATGAGGTATTAGATGGTATGCCATTTTTTACAGCAATTTTGTAGGGCTTTAGATAGATGTCATGCAATGATATATGGGAGGGTGAACTTCCCTTTCACTTCAAACTTTCTTTGTTTATTTTTTTAGAGGTTTTAAGAAATGAGGCCTACATTTGACCAATGCCCTCCTAGGTCGGTGACTGAGGTGCGTATGCGCATGTGGGGCGAGATGATGCCCAAGAGGGACTTGCCATAGTATTTGATTAGGATTTCTACCCAGACACTGGTGCTACTGGCCAGTCATGATGACCACATGTTTATATTGGTGTTGTGCCCATACACGAGGATGGATTGGAGACAACATCCCAACATCCTCTTCACATCAGATGAGCTTGCAAATGAAAGAGGCAATGTTGGTGTTTTCTTTAAATTAATCTGGTTTCATTGTATTGTCTTAATTAATTAGAATACAATTTATTCTAGCACATTATTTAGCTTGTTTGATTAAATTGTTTAATGAAATTTTCTAATTATTATTGTGTACTATACATTTTGTATACATCGACACATTCATTGGGGACATGCCTCCTCCCACATTGGATGGATTAGATGTAGAGATGGGCGAGGCCCAAGAGGGTGAAGCATATCCTCAAATGCAGAGGGGCGTAGGCATCTAGGCTCATAGGGCTGGTCTAAGATTTAGGATGGATTATTATGTGTTGGGCCCAACCCAACTTGGCATAGTTTTTGGGTGAAGACTCCACATTTTGTTGTGTAAAGTGTGAAGTAAAGAATGCAGCGAAGCACGAAGTAGACCGCATAGTGGAGCGCCAAGTGGACCACATAGTAGATATACCACATGGAATATGGGCTTCGGGGCAGACCGAAGCTCCTCATTTTTGTAGAAGAATGTCATGTTGGAAAAGATCAATGGTTTTCAGACCATAGTAGCTTGTATTAGGGGAGTCCATGGTATTTTGATGATCTATCCCTCAATGTAATAATATATATAAGTATCAATAATAATAAGAAGAATCATCTTTATGGTCCAAATCTATGTTTATGGTCGAATTATTGTGATTTGTAGTTTGTGGCAAAGGAAAGGCTCTGCAACTGAGTGCACAAAGACTTGAGTCTACAGCTGAGTGTGCAAATGACCTGCAGTTTAGTGTGTAGGCCAAGAACTGTTTGTTGTACAAGATTCATTATTATAAGCAACAACTCTTGTGGACGTAGTCCCACATTGGAATGAACCACGATAAAACTTGTTTCTTCATATGTATTTGCTTATTATTTGTTGTAGCATAACATTTTTATTACAATGGCATTTTATTGTAGCGCACTAATGATTATGGGTTTATATGATATGTTTATGTGGTTAAACATGGCGAAGTAATCTTTGTATGTTAGAGATAAAAGAACCTAAAATTAACACATCGCATCATCCCTCAAG
The DNA here is from genome assembly GCA_000404065.3 of Pinus taeda. NCBI lineage: Eukaryota > Viridiplantae > Streptophyta > Pinopsida > Pinales > Pinaceae > Pinus > Pinus taeda. The sequence goes on along the minus strand of APFE030551766.1, from coordinate 122,779 downwards.
GCTGTAGAAACTTGGTTCTACATCCTCCCATAGTCACTTTGGGTGAGACTGGGATATGCTTGCAGGCCGTTGCTGAAAGGGCTAGTGATTAAGGGGTTTTTTAGTGCAGAGTATAGATTGAACCCAAGTCAAACCAATTTAAACCAACAAATGGTTTCATTGTCGGGATCATAATCTGTTTGAGGGATATGTTTATGTGGCATCCATCAAAGAAGGAAATTCAAGATTGGTTAGAACAGAAGGAGTGAAAATTTGCAGATAAAGAGAACAAAAACCCTCGTCTAAAGTTTGGACCTTGGTTACATAAATATATTTTCACAGATCAATACAAAATTTTCTTTGTATCATTTCTTGTTGAACTGTACGAGTGGATATCAAGGTTAACTGAAAGAAAGACCTATTTTAAAGGTGGAGAACCTACAACATGGACTCCTTAATTGATACAACAACTCAAGAGCACTGCCAACATGATTTCAAAGGTTGTCGATTCCTGGATTGATAGCATCTTGGGAGGATTTATTGCTGAGTTTGTAGTAGACCAGACCATGTCCTATAGCGAAGTAGAACGATGATTCTTCAAAGGAATGCGAGGTAAGTATTTGAAATCTTTGAAACTTTGGATTAAGACGATTCTATGTGAAAAAAGAGTTTTGCATATGCAACCAAATTGTTAGCTTACTTATGTTTGGAAGAAGAGAAAATAAATTTGAGCAAGAGATTGGAACAATGCAAAGTGGAAAAATATATAGAATAGATACTAGAAAGAGAGCTCGTGGATGAGATCTGAAGATCTTTGTAGAGACTGAGTAAGTCCTGTTTTGATTGAGTTTGAAAGTGAAAGAGAATATAGCCACCCTGATAGCCCTCAGGTAAATCCGTAGTATTCACCTTCCAAGCCTGAGAGCTTGCAAAACTTGGAACCTAGTAATAACTAGGTTGTTTTTGGCTCTCCCCCTCCCCCTTCTCCCCTTACTCCTCCTACACCCCATCCCCCTCCCCTTACTTACCCCCCCCCCCCCCAAGAAGAAATATGAATAATGATAATAAGTTGCATGTCTTCAAAGGAATTGGGTCGAAGGATCTAGAGCAGTTTTGGTTTTTATGTGAAGTTCTATGGATCATGAAGCAAATCAATGATGAAAATATAAGGAAAGCACAAATCATTATGACACTGCAAGATAGAGATCTGACATGGTATATGAAGTATTCCAATAATCATATTAGAAATTTTGTAGATATTAAGTCAGCACTAATAAGAGAATTTAAGAAGTCAAAGTTTGAGTCGCACTGCATCACTGAGTTAAAAGAAATTAAACAGAATCCTACTGAGTTTGTTTGGGAATTTGATCATAAATTTAAGGAATTGTTAGATCAAGTGAGCTTCGAAATAGCTCTGCAGCAACATCAAGAATGGTTCATAGCTATGTTGTTACCGCATATTAGACTAGCATTGATGAAACAAAAGATAACAAGTCAATCCGAAGCTCTGCAAATTTCGATGAAGTTGGAAGATTTTCCTATAGGAGATACCAATGTAGGTGTGCAATAGATTCCGGGTCAGCTGATGAACCTAACTCTGCAGATACGAGATATCAAGAAAAGCAAAGAAGTCAGAGAAGAAGTATGGTGTACAAAGTGCAGATCAGAGGGCCATTCTAAAGAACAATGTCCTATCTTTAGGGATTACATGGCTAATGGGGCATCAAATCCCTTAAATGTAGGATCCAGCCTATGGTGCAAGATATGTAAGACCAGAGGCCAACATTGTTCAGAAGATTGTTACCCGTTACAAAAATGTGTGCAGAGAACAATTGTCAAGCGTATGAAATAATGATGGAACGAAATGCCGACACTTATAGAATGCAAACATAAGAACATGGACATGAAGGTAGTGGACAACGCCGTGGTTGAGGAGGCTACCAGAGAAGATGTCAAGGTGCTAGAGTTGGTCGAGGACGTGGACAAATTATTTTCTATAATTGCGGCCAGGTAGGTCATTTTGCGAGAGATTGTTAGAACCCTACTACGACATGTAAGTATTGTAAATATTTTGATCATGTAATTGAAGAATGTCTTGTACTTATGGAAAAAATTCAAGGAAAAAGGAATCAACAGCTAACATAGAATATTCAAATGATGACTGCTGAAGGAAGGAATGACGAACCATGAATTAGTATTGTTACGAGAAGGGGAGTTGTGACCGGAAGTGATAAAGAAGATGAGAAGAAAGAATATGAAAGTATATGGGTAAGAAAAAATGTTGATAAAGAAAAGCTCCTGTTTTTGATATTCAAAATGAAAAAGAAGTGTTTATGGCAAATCAAGGTTTATGGACGTTGGAGTTTTGACCTCCAATGCGTAGCCAAAGCAGAAAACTAGTTGCGATGTATCATTAGCTTCAACACATAATCAAGTTTTGACACAGAACCAAGCCTCAACACAGAATCAAGCTTTGACACAGGACCATGAGTCAACAAATAAAGGAGGTACTTTAAGGTCTTTTCCGCAAACTTGTATGAAATTATTAAGAGATAAAAAGGTTTTAGAAGGGCTTCAATAGTCGATAGGTTCTTGTGCATCAAAAGAAACACCACGTAAGTGAGATGTGCGCAATGAATAATTTGCATCGATAGAAGAGAACTGGAAGAGAAATGAGGCTTAATGCACATATAGGAGAATATGAGATGGATCGAGTTATTCTAGATCTAGGATTGGATGCTAATGTTTTGAAATAGAAGACATGGGATTTGATGGGTAAGTTGAAGCTACAATAGTCAACCCATTCAGTTAAGGATAGAAAATCAACAAGATATTTTCCGCTTAGGAAGACTACTAGGTGTAACAACAAATATTGAAGGAGTTTTCACAACTGTTGACTTTGAAGTAATAAAGATCGTTGATGATAGTAACTCTTATCCTGCATTGGTTGGACTTTACTGGGAATTTTATAATATGGCCATAATTAATCTGAAGAAGAGGCAGATGGTATTTGAAGAAAGCAATATGAGAGTAATTGTTCCCTTAGATCCATCAGAAGGAGTAAGATATACAAAACCAATCAATGAAGAGTATTGCATAGCTGATATAGGTAATATCTATCAAATGAAAACACAAAAAAAAGATTTTGTTAACCCTACTACAAAATGAAAGTTGACTTGGGAGCATGATATTTCTTGTGCATCAGACTCAGAAGAAGAATTGGAGAATTGGAAGAACATGATACATGAAGTGTCTACAAGGTGTTGTATAATAATTTCCAAATCAGTTCGTTGCATGACATCTGAGGTATGCATTCTACATTCTTATGATGGCTTAGGTGATGTGAATATTTTTCTTGATGAATATGAGGAACAGGCTCCAAAAAGTCAAAGATTGTTAGCCTTGGATATAACCATGAAAGCTACTCCTGTTCTATGGTGGGGTTCTCATAAGAATAATATAGAAGCTTGGAAAGAATGTTGAAGATTGATGTGGGTAAGATTTGGACATATAGATACAAAAATAGATATAAAATATGACGGTGAAACTAACCCTAGGAAGCATATCCAACTATGCACTACATGGAAGGAGATTCCAAAACAAAAATGGGTATATGGATTCATTAATACATTAGAGACAATCCCTAAGAACTAATACTTAGAAACAAAGCTTCGATATATTGGTATTGTGGATTGGGTAGACATGGTCGATGGTTTATATTGACATTTATCTTTGAGGATGATTTTCCATACATAGATTTGGCCCTTTAGATAGTTAAGAAGAAAATCTTTGAGAATGTAACTCCACTGACATGGAAGCAACCTGATTCAATGGGTTGTGTAGATAGAAAATGCACTAGAATGCTATAACCTTACTGCAGAATAAGAAGAAGATCCTCGCAACATCGACATAGTAGAATCAGAATGATACCATGAAGTAAATGGACTTGAGTTAGAGATACCAAATATAATGAAGCCACTGAAGACAAAGAAGGTAAACATAGGATTAGAGAAGGAAAGAAAGTTTGCAACAATAGGAGATTATTGGGATGAAGAGATAGTTAGTAAAGTTACAGAGTTACTTCATGAATATCAAGAACTGTTTCCCATAATGTTTTCAGAAATGAAGGGTATGATAGGAGATATATGAGTTATGAAGATTCCCCTTAATCCTGATGCAAAGCCAGACAAGCAAAGACCCTACAGATTGAACCCTAAGTATAAGGAGAAAGTAAATATAGAGCTGGATAACATGATAGTAGCAGGAATTATTGAACCAATAGAAGAACCTGAATGGGTAAGTCCTATGGTGGTGCAAGAAAAGAAGACTCAAGGATAAATCAAGATTTGTGTTGATTTGAGAAAGTTAAACGATGCATGTTTACATGATCCCTTCCCTAGCCCTTTCACATATAATGTGCTAGACGATATAGGAGGTCAAGAAGTTTATTCATTTACAGATGGATTTCAAGTTATCATCAGATTATGATTCCACCTGAAGTTCGACATAAGAACACCTTTGCTACAGAATGGGGTTCATATCAATATACAATAATGCCTTTTGGATTAAAGAATTCCCATGCTATATTTCATAGAGTGGTGGTTGCAGCTTTTAAAGAATATATCCACAAGTTTTTGGAGGTATACTTTGATGATTGGACAATATTTGGGTTGCTAAGCAAACATATTGGAAGTTTAAGACTTATGCTCAACACATGCAGACAATATCAGATCTCCTTCAATTTGAAGAAGTGCATATTTTGTGTACCTTTAGGTATATTATTGGGACATATTGTTTGCAAGCAAGGATTAATTGTGGACCCTGCTAAGATTGATATCACTGTAAATTTTCCTCCATCTAAGACAGTAAGATAAATTCACAATACATTGGGACATACTGGGTATTATAGGAAATTCATTAAAGTGTATATGCAGATCACTGTGCTTATGGAGAAGTTGTTAAAGAAGGAAGTAAGTTTTCAGTGGGATGAAGAATGTCAAAATAGCCTTGAAATATTGAAAGAAAAGATGGCTGCTACACTTATATTAGTGTTACTTGAATGGAATAAGGAATTCCATGTCCATGTGGATGCCTCTTGTATAACTCTGGCACTGGTACTAGCACAACTTGGGGAAGGAGAAATTGATCATCATATAGTCTTTGCAAGTAGAAAGTTGTCAAAGGAAGAAGGGAATTACACAACTATAGAAAGACAAGGATTGACTATGGTATATGCTTTACAAAAATTTAGACATTATTTGTTGTGATCACATTTTAAAATGTTTATAGATCATTCTGCACTGAAGTATTTAGTTAATAAGCTTGTCTTAGGAGGAAAGATTTATAGATGGTTACTATTATTTTAGGAATATGACTTTGAGGTCATTGTTAAACCAGGAAGACTGAATGCAGGACCTAACCTTTTGTCAAGGTTGGAAACAGGGGAAGAACCAACCAGCATAGAAGATAATCTCCTTGATGCACAGTTATTTTCAATCAAAATTTCAGATGACCATTTTACGTATATTATTCAGTTTTTGAACATAAGAATGGCTCCTTCAGAATATACTGTGCAGCAGAAGAAAGAATTAGTGGTCAAGGAAGCTAATTTTTCATTGATAGCAGGACAATTATATAAGATGGGACCAAATGAGATACTGCGTAGGTATGTCTTTGAACATGAAAGACAAATAATTTTTACAGAGGCTCATGAAGGTGCAACTGGTGGACATTATGCAGGGAAAGCTAATGTGTAGAATATTTTGAGAGCAGGATTGCGGTGGACTACACTACACAAAGATGCAAAGGAATATTGCAGAGCATGTGATGTATGTCAAAGAACAAGAAAACCTTCAAGAAGATATGAGATGCCACTGGTACCACAAGTTACATTGTAGGCTTTTGATAAATGGGCTATTGATTTTGTTGGACCTGTCAACCCACCTGGAAAGAGGACTGATGTGAGGTACATAATTACTGCAACTAATTATTTGACAAGGTGGGCCGAGCACAATTAGTAAAGGATTGCACCACAAAGAATACTACGAATTTATTTTTGAATACATACTATTGAGATTTGGATGTCCAAATATTTTGATGAGTAACCAAGGTTCCCACTTCCTGAATAAAACCATTGAAGAATTGATTGAGGAATTCCAAGTTTATCATCAGGAGAGTACTCTTTATTATCCTCAGGCCAATGGAACCATAGAAGCATTTAATAAGATTTTGGAGAATGTGTTGACTAAGGTATGAAATGTGAATAGAGATGACAGAGACCTTAGAATTCCAGAAGTATTATGGGATTATATGACCACATGTAAGAAGTTGACAGGTCAGACACCCTTCAGATTGGTTTATGGGAAAGAAGTTGTGATGCCCATGGAATACATTGTGCCTAGCTTAAGGATTACATATTTTACAAATATGGAAAACCCTAACATAATGGAGGAAAGAATGCCACAATTGATTGCTTTAGAGGAAGACAAATTTATAACAGGATTCCATCAGTGAGTACAAAAATCAAGAGAAAAGGCTTAGTATGATAGACATATTAAGCAGAAAAAGTTCCAAGTAGGAGACCTTGTTCACCTCTATGACAATACGTTTGCAAAATTTCCAGGAAAATTCAAGATGCGTTGGTTAGGCCCATATATTATTAAGCATATTATTGATGGAGGCACATTTCAATTAGAAAAGTTAAGTGGAGAGTTGATTCAAGGGAGAGTAAATGGAAGCAGGTTGAATTTGTATAGGGACAACCCTGTCCCTACAACCTCACCCTAAAGAAGAAAGGGGAAAATTCTTAGTGCCACCTGCAGTTGAAAGTGGGCACGAAACTATAAACTACGCTGCAGACAAAACTTCGATGTAGGAAGCTACAGTTTGGATTATGTCAAAGTACATAGGAGCTACGATGTAATAAGGATGTTCGCTAAACTATGGGATGCGTTGAAGTTCACTGGAAAACATAAATATGACCATTAAAAGGGGAAAATATGTAGAAAGTTTCATTTATGAGGACAAATTGGCAAGATCTAAGGATAGATATGTAATTAATGTACATAATCTGAACACAATCTTGACAAAATCTGATCTAATGATGGGGTTTGAATATTAGAATTGTTATAAAAATCTGCCTCCAGCCAAAATCAAACACTTTGTTGAATTGAAAATTCGAGTATTGATAGTGCGAAGAAATTACAAAGAACTTCCGCATGAACGTCGTGTCAACTGAGTAATTTATGCATATATTCGATGAGAGAGGCATAGAAGGAGTCATGGAAGCATATGCAACAACAATCGCTGGTACACCCACATCGTCAACTGAGATGCTCACAATAGAATCGCTGATAATAACATCAACACAAAAATAACAGATATCACCGAGGAAGAAACCAACCAACGAAGAGAGAACTAAGAAGAAACAGGATAAGAAACTTGTCAAACCTCAACAACAACCCACGCAAGTCAGAGATAGTGAGGAAGAAGTGGAGCATGCAGAGATAGTGTTTTTGCCTCTACCATGATACATTCCACCAAGGAAACCAAATGCAAAACCAGTCAAAAACTCAAAGGATGCAAAGTTTGACACCTTCACATCCCTACTACCATAAAAATTACCATTTACTGGGGAATTACTTGGAAAAATACCACACTTGAAGTTTGCAGATTATGACTTTAACGACAGGAAAAAGTACCCTCAGTTTGCACTAGACCTGTATCTGAAATAGGTTCACTACCTAGACAACAGAGTAACAAGGCTAGAACCACAATAGTGGGCAAATGGGTTGGCACAATCAGGACTATTAAATATGTTAAATGTGCCACACTTCAGAAGAAGTATGAGGAACATGACGTGTGTGCGTCAGTTGCTCATGCTGGTACATGATGGATGCTTATGGATGGGAAATAAGATCCCTATAGACCCAATGTTGATATGGAGGATCATGAAACTACCATACTAAGGGCAGAACCCCGTAGAGGAGTTCATTGGAAAATATTAGGACCATGCCGTAGCGGACAACATGAAGAAGAAGTTTGGGCAAGAAAAAAGGAAAAAGAGGCTACGACATAAATTCAATTAGTGATGAGGGAGTTCACTTCACAATGCACATATTGGCTGGAAAGATCATGAGAAAGTGTCAAGCGAATGAAGTTCTTGCGTCGATGGTCTCCTTAGCCACACAGTGTGCCAACAGGGTTTAGTACAACTGAGTTGAATAATTGTGCAAGGAATTTCTAGATGATTACGCGAAATCCAGGAGAAAGGTACCATTATGCTTGGTTACTTTTGATTATTGTAATATTAGCATGGAGAGAGCTAGAGGATTTATAGTTCCCCTCAGTGGCATCAAATGTATGTGAACCCGCACGGTATGCGTCATTATGGTTTACCACCCAACTATTGTGAGCACTAGAGAACATGATCTTCTTTGTATTGTATCATATGGATTTTCATATGGTAGTGAACCAACACCCTCACATGTCATTGAGCCTATACAAGTAGTATAGCGTTGTTGCAAAGTTTAAGGAAGATTTTAATAGAGTGTACATACAAGCGCGTAGGGATACAAAGAAGGAATGGCATGCCTTTCCATACTTAGTTACTGTAGATGATCTGTTAGCATTAGTACAAAAATGGCGAGAATAATGGATGACTGTGCTGGAGGTAGAAGCAGGAGAAAATGTGAGAAGAGGACTCCTCGTAGCAGGGCGAAGCGAGTAGAAAAGACAAGGACAAGGATCAGGATGGACATGAATCAGAGGAAGAAGAGCTATGATGAAGGTCACCAGGATCCTCTAGAAGAGCAGAACATATAGCCAGAAAAGACAAAGACAGACCCTGCTGTCACAGAAAAAAGGAAGGCAGAGGGTGAAGCTGCCTCAAAGAAAAAGAAAAAGAAGAAGGCAAATAAAACAAAGGATATCATGGTCCTTACTTATGGGGACTTGGAACATATTGGAGATAGGATTTAGGAGGAGACAGTTGAATCATGGAATAAAGTGGAAGATCGGTATGACACACTTCTTAGCAGTGTCACAAAATTAAATATATTGGTGCACACACAGACAAGCAACGTAGATAGAGGAAAGGGTTGGAGTAGAAAGGCATATAGAACCTATGCTTGCAGTGAGGTTAGCAGAGATACCTATAGGAGCCCTACAGTTCGACTCCACAGAACTACAACAACAGGCTAAGGAATGGAAGCATGTCAATATGAACATTGCAATGGTATCATTACCAAGACTACACAAGATTCACATGGAGATAATTCAAGAGCTGAAGTTGTGCGAACAACATACCTCGCAACTAAATATTCAAGTAGAAAAAGAGCGAGTTGCGCTTTGGTAGAAGATCGAGTAGATGATCCAAGAAAAGGATCAAATAGCAGAGGAGCATTAGAAGATCAAGGAGATGGTCGACGCTAAATGTAAAGAGATTCTAGACCTTGATGTTTGAGAGGAAGAGCCAGTGGAAGACAAGGTCATGAATCTTAGCCTTGTAGTGAAAGGGTACAAGGAGAAAATTTCCGTAGTGCAATTCAAATACAAAATTTAGATCAGTGAACTGCAAATGAAGTTGCAGCCAACTATGCCGCAGGAAGTGAGAGATCAAAGGGAGACTGACCTAAGACTATAATGGCCAACATCTTCACAACAGTGGCAAACTATGGTAAACTCTTGGAATTTTTTTTACAAATTTGGACTTTGCTACAGGAACATCCAAATGTATAGAAACTACAGGAAGAAATGCAACAAAATCAACAACAATTAGAGGAGATTCGTGCATCTGCAAAGACCTTACCAATCTCACATAAACTCTCAAAGATCAATGAGTTGAAATTCCTCTAGAAGAAAATTGAGGAGCTGAAGAAAGAAGAACATATTTTGATAGAGAGGACTCAACCTTGGTAGGATGAGGCCCTCCAACTATCGCAGGCAGTGGATGAGAAGCTTTAAGAGCTCTAACAGAGGGAGACATCGTTGGTACATAAGGATACAAAACATGTGACAAATGCACTGTTGGAGGAAGTATGTAGTGAGGAAAAATAGTTGACAAAGAAGGCATACAACAACAATGAAACAAAAATAAGAGGCAAAGTAGATGAGTGACTCGGGACAAGTCACATATGAGTGTTGGGGGCCTGTTGGGAATAGTCCAACTTGGACTAGTTTTTGGGTGAAGACTTCACATTTTGTGGAGTAGAGTGTGAAGTAAATAATGCAGCGAAGTGTGAAGTAGACCGTGCAGTGGAGCAACAGAGTACCAAGTGGACCACACAATAGATATACCATGCGACATATGGGCTTCAAGGTGGGACGAAGGCCCTCCTTTTTTTAAAAGAATGTGATGATGTAAAAGATCAATGGATTTCATACCATAGTAGCTTGTATTAGAGGAGTCCATGGTGTGTGGAACATGGTATTTTGATCATATATTCCTCAACGTAATAATATATATCGAATTATTGTGTTATATAGTTTTTGGCGAAGGAAAGGCTCTATAGCTGAGTGCATAAAGGCCTGAATTTGTAGCTGAGTGTGCAGGCAACCTGCAGCTTAGTGTGTAGGTAAAGAACTGTTTGTTATACAAGATTCATTATTATAAGAAAAACATTTTGTGGACGTAGTCCCACATTGGGATGAACCACGCTAAAACTTGTGCCTTCATGTGTATTTGTTTATTATTTGTTGTATCGTAACAATTTTAATACTGTTGCATTTTATTACAACACAGTAATGATTTTGGGTTTATATGATATGTTTATGTGATTAAATGAAAGTGGCGCAATAATCTATGTATGTTAAAAATAAAAGAACATAAAAATACCACACCACATCATCCCTTAAGGTTGTAAAAACTTGGTTCTGCATCCTCCCATGGTCACTTCAGGTGAGACTACAATTTGCTTGCAGGTCGTTGCTGAAAGGGCCACTGATTAAGGGTTTTGTTGGTGTGCAATATAGATCGAACTGGGGTTAACCCAATCTAAATCAACACTGTGACCGACTATCTAGACTTTTGGTTGAGGAGGGAGTCTACCCTATGAGGGCTTGAGACATCAAGGCAAATCCTAGGCTCCTGAGATTTTTAGTGTTAATTTGGAAGCTCAGTGAAAAATTCCAACCATGGGACTAGATTCCTCTTTTTGAGAGGACCAATTTTTACTATTGAAGCACTCAATTTGGATAAGGGAAAGTGAATTTTTTGAAGAAAAGCCCACATGTGCACATATGGATAGGTAAGGCCTAACATGAAAATGAACACACTTGGAAGCCTATAAATAGAAGTGACCTCAAGATCATTTAGACATCACCAAACACTTTCTTCTTTTCTTCTTAATTTATTGGTTCACATAGGTCTGAGGCTAGGGCATGGAAAGTAGTTCATATAGGTCCAAGATTATAGGGTTTGAAGCTCGCACGTGTTTAAGGATTTTGGTTTCTGACTGCAAGCTCCTCATAGAATATTTTGTCTACAACCGTAGACTAGTAGGCTCATCCATGCGGTTGGAAGGTATCAACTGCATGCATACCTGTTCCTCCATGCAGTTGAGCTCTAGGGTTGGATCTTGACATTTGATCGTAGTTGACTGAAGGAAGTACAAGTTGACTCCGATCTGGATTGATGCTGAGAACATATTTTTGAATGTTGTTGGGTTAAATTTTGCTGCATGATTTTGTATTGGATTCATTGTACTCTTTGCTGAACATTTTATGACAATCTAATAAGAAGAAAAAAATTAATGGGTTTTCCCTGTAGTGGGTTTTTCCCTTGTTTTTGACCAAATTTGTTGTCTCTTGTTGATGTGTTGATTGTCTCCTTTACCATTGCATTTATTGTTCTATCTTCAATTATTGTTGATGATTGGAAATATTAATTGTTATTGAAAAGTTGCTAATTGAAGACATGAATTGGGTTAAAAGTAATTGAAACAACATATAACATTGTGAAATTTAGGTATCAGAGCTAAGGTGAAGGAAAATCCTAAAAGGCGATAAGCATTGAAGCAATCATCTTTGGAAAGTTGAAGGAGCCTACCTAATCAAGTCAAGATGTATCCCTCTTTCTTCAAGGAGCATGAGAAATTTGGTGACTCATCTAACTTTATTGCATGGAAAAGATGGTTTGATATCATAGTTGATAACAATGATATTTTCGAATTTATTCAACGAAAGGTACCCGAGCCTTAGGAGAATGCTTCTGCTACTGCCAAAAACAAGCACAAGAAAAACAAGTTAAAAATAAAGAAAATTATAGCTAATGGTTTACAAGATAATTTACTTGCATATGTTGGAAATTTGAGGAGGTCAAAAGACATGTATGATAAGAGAACTAGCATGTATGAAGTCAAAAATTTTAATGAAATCATCTCCTTGAAATATAAACTCAAATATTTGAAGATAAATAAAGGAGAGTTTATGCAATCCTACATTATGAGGATATCTCGTATTAGAGATCAATTGCAAAGAGTTGGAGAAATTGTGCTTGACAGGGAATTAGTGATTGTAACCCTAAGAGTTCTCCCTCCTAAATTGAAAACCTTCATTACCACTATAAGAAATAACAATAGTTTTTTCTTCATTTGATGAGATTGTTGGAAAACTCATTCAATAATAATCAAGGATGATATCAAGGGGTCAGATACAAAAGCATGAAGAAGGAGAGCCCATTATATTTGTCACTCATGAGAAGAAGAAGAAATAAAAAATAGGTGCATCAAGTTCAAGAAAGCCTCATCCTCAGAATTCAAATATAAGGATTGGAAGAGTCAAGGAATCATTGCACATTGAATGCTACAATTGTCATAAGAAAGTCCATTATGCTCGATATTGGCCCTAGAAGAACTTTGGTCCATGCTACAACACTCGAAACAAAACAACAAGTTTGATAATTGAAGAAGAAAAGATGACCGAAGGAATGATCACAATGGAAGAGATGAAAGAAGAAGAATAGATTCTCTAAGTGATTGTGAAGAAGACCACCATCCTCAAAAGAATTTATGATACTCCATGTATGAAAGTAATGTTGGAAATGAATCTGAATATATTCTTATTTATGCTCTCACTATTTCTTCTCTGTTAGATTCATGGGACAGTTGGTTGGTTGATAGTGGGGCCACTGATCATTTATTTAGGTATAAGGAAGTTCTCTATAATTTGGTATAGAGGGATTCAAATTCGAAATTATTCTTGGAGACAACTCCACTCATCCCATTAAATGTTTTGGGTCTGTCAAACTTCATTTGGATTTCGAGGAATCTATTTTACTGCATGATGTGATGTATGTGTTGGGATTGAAGAAGAATTTGGTGTCAATATGTGTTTTGGAATATAAAGGAATGAGGGTTTCCTTCATCAAGGGAAAGGTTCTTACTTGTCCTGTTGGATCACGTATGAGAGATGCATTTACATTGGGATCGAGATTTGAAGGACTCTATAGAGTCATTGGTAGACCTCTTCTAGCATTGGTTCATGCTACTAATCATCTAAGCGGGCTATGGCATCGCAGATTAGACCATCTACATTGTGATGCTCTTACAATATTGAAGAAATTGGTCTTTGGTATTATCGATTTTCAAAGTCAACATGATGGAGTGTGTCCAGATTGCACTAGTGGAAAGAACACAAGAGGACCATTCCCCTCTAGCTAGAACAAGACGAATGACATTCTCCATCTCATTCATTTCAACATATGTGGTCCAATGCTCATGCATTCTATTGGTGTCCATATCTACTACATTGCCTTCATTGATGAATTCTCAAGAAAGACGTGGATATGTTATTTGAATCACAAGGATGAAGCCTTCAAAATGTTCAAGGAGTTCAAAGCTTTGGTTGAAAATCAAACAAGGAATAAAATCAAGATATTTAGGTCTCATAATGGTGGAAAGTATATTTCGAATGAGTTCATCAATTATTACAAGAAGGAAGGTATCAATAAAGTGATGATTGTTCCATATACTCCCAAACAAAATGGAGTAGCTGAAAGAAATAATAGGTCTATTATAGAAGCCACTCGCGCCATGCTCCATGATTAAAAGTTGTCGAAGTTCCTTTGGGGAGAAGCAATGAATGTTGTCATATATGTTGAAAACAGGGCATCTCATCAAGTATTGGACAAAAAGACATATGAAGAAGTGTTAACAGATGTCAAGCTCGATGTTATCCATCTTTGTATATTTGGTTGCCCCGTATATTTCCATGTGTCGAAGGACAAAAGAAACAAGTTGGAAGCCATGGGAAGAAAAGGTATGTTTGTTGGATATTGTGAAAATTATAAAGCATTTAGAATATATATCCATAGTCAAAGGTAGGTTGAAATTTGCAGGGATGTAACGTTTGATGAAGATGTTGCCCTTGGGAAAGCAAGGGACCTTCCTCCGCCTCCTCCTCCCAAGAACAAGAATGATGATTTGGATATTCTAGATGGTCCTTCCATGCCTGAATCATAGAGAGACATTGTTGATGATCCCATGGAGCCCATGGAACCCTTAGATCCTCCTTCATGTGATCCTCCTTCCAGGAAGAGGCCACTTTGGTTTTGTGACACATTATAGGATGACGAGATATGTGTTGATCATGTTCAAAGATAATTTAGAAAAAGCAAGAAGCCTTGCAGGTACTAGGGATATGTTGTAGCCATGAACATTATGATTCAAGTTGAACCTTATGATGTGGTGACTTCAAAATGGCTACTCAAGATCAAACATGGAATTGATGGTAGCATTGAGAAACATAAAGCAAGGTTCGTGGCTTGAGGATTATCCCAAAAAGAGGGAGAAGATTATGAGGATATATTTACATTGATGGCTTCATATACAACCATTCATTCAATAGTTTCTCTTTTTTCAAGTCACGGATGGGCCCTTCATCAAATGGACATGAAGAATGCATTCCTTCATGGCATGTTATAGAGAGAAGTGTACGTTGAGCAACCACATGGATTTGAAGTAGAGGATCAAAAGACGCATGTTTTTAGGTTGAAGAATGCATTTTATGGCTTGAAGAAAGCCCCTAGAGCATGGTATGCCTATATAGACAGTTATCTGGGGAAGTTGGGATTCACAAGAAGTAATGTCGATCCCAACCTCTACTTCAAGGTAGTCCAAGGTATGTCATTGATTTTGGTTTTATATGTTGATGATATATTCTCGACAGGTAGTAAGCCCCTGATGATCGAGTGTAAGAGGGAGTTAGCCTTTGAATTTGAGATGAAGGACCTTGGAATTATGCACTACTTTCTAGGCCTTGAGGTGTGACAAAGGCCCGATCAGATTTTCCTTTCACAAGGAAAATATGTCATGAATTTGTTGGAGACATTTGGAATGAAAGAGTGCAAGTCCTTACCCACACCAATGGAAATGAATTTGAAGAATTTACGTGGAGAAGTTGCACAACCCAATTTGGTGAATCCATCCGAGTATAGACAATTGATTGAGCCTCTAATGTTCTTAGTGAACGCCCATCCAGACATATGCTATGCAGTGAACATATTGATTGAATTCATGACTAAGCCTCTCCATGTACATTGGATTGTTTCCAAACACATTTTGAGATATTTGCATGGGACGATCACCCTTGGTATGAGATATTTTGTCGGAGATGTTTGACTTCATGGATATACCAATATTGTCTAGGCAAGAAATGTTGTCAACATGAAGAGTACATTGTGAAAATTTCTGAATCTACACATCAGAAACCCCTACTGCAATTACTGGTTTAACATCTCCTGCTTTTTCTTTGCATTAACAAGTTATTTAATTACATAAACATCGATGAAAAAAACTATCGCATCCTACACATATATAAAGATCATGAACTGAAATAAACTAAGACAATCACACAAGCGACACCATTATTTTTGGACAATTGTCCCTGGAAAAACCCAACTCAGGAAAATCGATGCAGCATAGAGAGGGTTTGTATAATTAAGAAGATTCTTGAATACAACTAGGGTGTTAGATATGGCTCACCCAATAGAGAAAAATACTGGCAGAATTACCTCTCTCTTGAGACAGATATTCTAGAAAATTTAGCAACTAGATGGTCAAACCCAACAGATGACCCAGTTGTTCCCAATGTTGGGTAGTGATGGTTGTTCCAAGCTCTGCGATGGAACTGTGTCACCCCCATAGTGATCCTCCCTTGCTCAGAAATTCAATTTGTTGAACTGCTCCCTCTCTGCCCCACAAAATCTTCCTAGTGCTTCCTCTAAGGGCTTGTGTCAACGAGTATGGCTTCTGCGTCACCTGCGTCAACATCTAAGGCCTCTGCGTCACCCTCTCTGGGACTGCGTTGTCTCTCGCGATGCTGCTCTGCCTCTCTTCTATGTATTCTTCGGCCTCAGACTGAATTTCCCTTGCCGAACTGCCCCTCACTTCAACTCAGACCACTAGCTTGATTTTCTCAGCAAACCATGCCCTGAAAAAGCAAACTCTTTGATCTCCTCAGTGTGTCTCCAACTGACCCTCAAGCTTCCTCTTATACTTTTCACGTTGATGAATCAACGAAAGTGATCTAATCTCTAATCAATGGCTAAGATTAAAACATGCATGATCCTTGTCACTTAGAACCTTCTCACCCATATTTTTATTAATGCACATTAATATTTTTATTTTCCTAAGTTTAGACTTAGGAACTCATTAAAAATATTAATTATTTTAATAACTCCTCATTCAGGTGGAATTTCTCCAAACGATTTTTAGGTTCTGGAGATCTAATGTTTTCTAGCCCCTCCACAAAATTTCGGAGCTAGATCACATTCGATGCTAGCCAAAATCAACACTCCCTCTTAGCGGGGAATGTGCTCTAGTAACACTTCTCAACAGAAGTATTACACTGATCCACTGCATCGGTCCTCTGTGCATTTGATGCTTTCCTTGTTGCCCTTCATTCACTGCACCACTGCTTCTTGTATTACTTTCCATGGCTCTGCCACAAATATACTGCAACTCTCTCTCAAAATGTTGTATCATGTTGCCCATAGCACTTCCACTGCTAACTGTTGCACTACAACTCAGTTGTTGAGAAGTAAGCAACTGAAAACTCAGCCAAGCACTGACATGCTCGTTAGTATGGATGCCTCGTGATGCTGAAGCTACCTTTGTTGCTAATCTTTGCTGACCCTCTACTGCCACTGCACTGCTGCAAACTACTTTGTGCCTCTCGCACTGCTACAACATTCACTGCACTGCCTCAGACTTTGGCACTCTTGCTCTGCCACTGTTTCTCCATTACATCTTGCTCCAACTGACACCCATCATTCTGCTACTGTCATTAAGGGCTCCTGTAGCTATATGTAATCTAAGAGTTTGGGCACCTCAAGGATCTTGCCAGACATGTAGTCCTCTCGACTACAACTCCATGTCGCCCCACCTCTTCTCCAGAGGCACATGAGCACTCATGGCACAATCGTCATGCTCACCTTCATTATCTTCTTTTGTTGGAGCATCCTTCGATTCATAAGCTTCCCCCTTTCCCTTTTTTCAGGGATGCTGAGTGGCAGAATGTTCCATCTCCCCACAGTTGAAGCATCTAACCTTGGTGATGTCTTTCTTCTTCCTCTTTTGTTGCCCTTACTCTCCTGCTGATGTGAGAGTTGCATCCTCCTCCTCCTCCTTCTTAACTCGGGTTCCCTTGCCACTACTCCCTGACTTGGTCAATCTCTTGATTCTCTTCTTGTCGAAGAGTTGCCCACATCTCCTCCCAACTAGGGAGAGTCACTCTGCATAAAATTATTTGGAAAAATGTCTCCCAGTCCTCGGTGACTACATTAAGGGAAATCTTGACCATGAACTCAAGATTTGGTGTAGACCCCACAGAAGTAAACTAGTCATGAATCTGTTGCAACCTAATAAGGAAGGGATCTATCTCCTCTCCTTTTTACATGTGGCACTGTCTCAGCTGATATTCTAGTAGCATCTTTCATTGCACGAAAGAGCCCTGATACAAGGTGATCAGGGTCTCCGACATATCCCTTGATGTGTTATTCTTAGCAATGTGTGGTACTACATGATCTTTGAATTTTTCTAGGATCATGCACTTAGCCTTAGCCTGGGCGTCCTTGTACTTCTTCAATGTATCAGCATCGACTGGTTCAACAACAACCTTCAAGGCATAGTGCTTGATGCGATTTTTGTCTAGGACTTCCAGGATCCTGTCCTTCCAGATGAAAAAATTGGATGCTCCATCCAATCTATCATGGTCCCTCAATCCATTCATTGCCATATTTGCTAAAAAAATAAGATTGGTTCTCTTCTCCCTCTCTTGCTGTCAATCTAGAAAGACTTGGATCTGAATTTCTTTGGTGCAAGAAACCATCTAAGGAACAAGCTCCTCTCTAGACTCTCTCTGAGTCCTGATTTCCCTCTCAGAAATCCTTCGGCCAACTATTGAATCCATCCTCTCCAATCATCCTTTACTGCTGCAACCCAGATCTAGATTTCTTGGTTAGAAACCTATCAAGGTAGTGATTCCCTTTACCTTGGTTTAGTTTTTGACATTGTTCTCCACCAACAGAAACAACGTCCCACCAGCTTCTCAAACCAAAAATCTTCTCAGCTTCCTTAGCCCCAACAACTTGAAGAATGTAAGCCCTTCAAGCTCTGCGTAATCACTATGTGGGATGGAGCAGCTACTCCTAGCCAACTGCGTCAATCGTTTTTGGCTTAGAAATATGATGTGGATTTGTGTGAGCTTGATCTACCCCCCTCTACCTCTACGCTAGCCTTGATGGCTGATGTAGCTACTGCGTGGGATCCTCCTAGCTATTATGTCTCCTCCACCTGGCTCAGAGTGCTGATGCAGGCACTGCGTGAGCCTCTGCGTCACTTTCTCTGCACCGCGTCACTCCTCCTTCTACGTCTTTGGTTCTGGAACAACACTATCACTCGGGACAACTGCTTTTCTGCTACAAATTCTTAGGATTTATTAATTCGTGTCTTCAGTTGCCTACGATCTTCAATCGCTCTGATACCATGTGAAAATTTCTGAATCTACACATCAAGAACCCCTACTGCAATTATTGGTTTAACATCTCCTACTTGTTCTTTGCATTAACAAGTTATTTAATTACATAAACTCGATGAAAAACTCTATTGAAACCTACACATATATACAAATCATGAACTGAAATAAACTGAGGCAATCACACAAGGGACACCATTATTTTTGGACAATCGTCCCCGGAAAAACACAATTCGGGAAAATTTGTGCAATGTATAGAGGGTTCATATTATTAAGCAGATTCTTGAATACAACTACTATGCTAGATATGGCTCACCCTACAAAGAAAAATCCTGGTAGAAGTACCTATCTCTTGAGATAGATATTCTAGCAAATTCAACAACTGGATGATCATATCCCACAGATGACCTTGCTATTCCCAGTGCTGGGCAGCGATTGCTGCTCCAAGCTCTACGTTGGAATTGCGTCACCTCCTCTAGGAGATGTTTCACACCCACAATGAGCCTCCCTTATTCAGAAAGTTGATTTTACGAACTTCTCCCTCTCTGTTGCACAAAATCTCCCAGCGCTACCTCTAAGGGTCTGCGTCAGCCACTATGGCTTTTGCGTCACCTGTGTTAGCCTCTACGACCTCTGCGTCACCCTCTTTGGGATTGCATTGTCTCTCCCGGCGTAGCTCT
Organism: Pinus taeda; assembly: GCA_000404065.3. Taxonomy (NCBI): domain Eukaryota; kingdom Viridiplantae; phylum Streptophyta; class Pinopsida; order Pinales; family Pinaceae; genus Pinus; species Pinus taeda. The sequence goes on along the minus strand of APFE030551766.1, from coordinate 103,148 downwards.
CCCTCTCTGCTATGTATTCTTTGGCCTCAGATTGAAGTTCCCTTGCCGAACTGCCCCTCACTGCAACTCAGACCACTAGCTCGATTTTATCGGCAAACCACTCCCCAAAAAAACCAAACTCTTTGATCTCCTCAATGTGTATCTAACTGACCCTCAAGCATGCTCTTATACTTTTTTTGTTGATGAATCAACGACCGTGATCTAATCTCCAATCGATGGTTAAAATTAAAACATGATTGATCCTTGTCACTTAGAACCTTTTGAGCCATATTTTTATTAATACACATTAATATTTTTATTTTCCTAAGTTTAGACTTAGGAACTTGTTAAAAATATTAATTATTGTAATAACTCCCCATCCGAGTGGAATTTCTCCAAACGATTTCTGGGTTCTAGAGATCTCTTGTTTATAGCCCCTACATAAAATTTTGGAGCTAGAGCACATCCAATCCTATCCAAAATCAACACTCCCTCTTAGCGAGGAATGTGCTCTAGTAACACTTCTCAACAGAAGTATTACATTGATCCACTGCATTGGTCCTCTGTGCTGCTGATGCTTGGCCTGCTGCCCTTCATCCACTGCACCACTACTTCCTATATTGTTTCCCATGACTCTGCCACTTCCACATTTGTACTGCACTCCCTCTCAAAATGCTGCATGATGTTTCCCATAGCACTGCCACTCCTAACTGTTGCACTGCAACTCAATTGCTGAGAAGTAAGCAACTAAAACTCACCCAAACACTGACATGCTTGTCAGTATGGATGCCTTGTGATGCTGAATCTACCTCTGCTGCTAATCTCTACTGGCCCTTTGTTGCCACTACACTGCTCCAAAATTCTATGTGCCTCTCGCACTGCTACAACATCCACTACACTGCCTCAGACTTGGGCACTCTAGCTTTGCCACTATCGCTCCAACTGACACCCGTCATTCTGTTATTGTCGTTAAGGGCTCATGTAGCCATATGTGATCCAAGAGTTTAGGCACCTAAAGGATCCTGCCCGACATGTAGTCCTCTCGACTACAACTCCATGTCACCCCACCTCTTCTCCAGAGGCACATGAGCAATCATGGCACAATTTCCATCCTTGCTTTCCTTGTCTTCTTTCATTGGAGCAACCTTTGGTTTAGAAGCTTCCCCCTTGCCCTTCTTTCGGGGACATTGAGTAGCATAATGTCCTAGCTCCCCACAGCTGAAGCATCTAACCTTGGTGATGTCTTTCTTCTTCCTCTTCTGCTGCCCCTATTTTCCCGTTAATATGAGAACTACATCCTTTTCCTCCTCCTTCTTGACCCAGGTTCCCTTGCTGCTACTCCCTACCTTGGTTAATCTCCTGATCTCCTGAGTTCTTCTTATCGAAGAGCTGCCCACATCTCCTCCCAACCACGGAGAGCCGCTTTGGCCAAAATACTTTGGAAAAATGTCTCCCTGTCCTCAGTGACTGCTTTCAAGGCGGTGTTGACCATGAACTCAGGATTTGGTGTAGACCCCATGGAAGTCAACTGGTTGTGAATCCCTTGCAACCTAAGAAGGAATGGATCTATCTCCTCTCCTTTATGCATCTGGTACTGTCTCAGCTGATTTTCTAATAGCATCTTCCGTTGCACGGAATAACCTTGATACAAGGTGGTCAGGGTCTCCCACATATCCCTTATTGTGTTCTTCTTAGCAATGTGTGGTACTACATGATCTTTGACTCCATCTAGGATCATGCACTTGACCTTAACCCAGGCCTCCTCATATTTATTCAATGGATCAACGTCGACTGGTTTAGCAACAACCTTCAAGGCATAGTCCTTGATGTGATTTTTTTTTGGGATTGTCAAGATCCCAGCCTTCCAGATGAAAAAATTGGATGCTCCATCCAATCTGTCATGATCCCAAAATCCATTCATTGCAGTCTATACTAAAATAAATATGACTGGTTCTCCTCTCCCTCTCCTGTTGTGAATCTAGCAAGACTTGGATCTGGATTTCTTTGGCACAAGAAACCATCTAAGGAACAAGCTCCTCTCTAGACTCCCTCAGATTACTAATTTCCCTCTTAGAAATCCTCTGGCCAACTTTCGAATCGCTCCTCTCCAATCCTCCTTTGCTACTGCAACCTGGATCTATTTTTCTTGGCAAGAAATCTGTCAAGGCAATGATTCCCTCTACCTTGGTTTAGTCTCCTTAGACACTATTTTTCACCAATAGAAATAGTATCCCACCAACTCCTCAAACTGAAAATCTGCTCAGATTCCTTAGCCACGATAACTTGAAGAATCTGAGCCCTTCAGGCTCTACGCAATCACTGCGTGGGTTGGACTAGCTCCTCCTGGCCAACTGCGTCAATCCTTTCTGGCTTAGAAAGATGACATGGCTCTATGTGAGCCTGATCTGCCCCCCTTTGCCTCTACACTGGCCTTGATGGCTGACGTAGCTACCGCATGGGATCCTCCCAACTACTGTGTCTCCTCCACCTAGATCATAGTTCTGACACAGGCATTGTGTGAGCCTCTGCGTCGCTTTATTTGCATTGCGTCACTCCTCCTTCTGCGTCTCTAGCTCTAGAGCAACGATTTCACTCGGGACAACTTCATTTCTGCTGCAAATTCTCAGGATTTCTTGGCTGGTGTCTTCAGTCACATATGATCCGCAATCGCTCTGATACCATGTGAAAATTTCTGACTACACATCAAAAACCCCTACTGTAATTACTAGTTTAACATCTCCTACTTGTTCTTTGCATTAACAAGTTATTTAATTACATAAACATCGATGAACAACACTATTACAACCTACACATATATATGGATCATGAATTGAAATAAAGTGAGATAATCCCTTAAGGGACATTGATATTTTTGGACAATCCTCCCTGGAAAAACCCAGTTCGGGAAAACTAGTGCAACATATATAGGGTTTGTATTATTAAGCATATTCTTAAATATAGTTAGGGTGCCAGATATGGCTCACCCAATAGGGAAAAATCTTGGCAGAAGTACCTCTCTCTTGAGACAGATATTCTGGCAAATTCAGGAATTGGATGATCAAACCACATAGATGACCTGGTTATTCCCAATGTTGGGTAGCGATGGCTGGTCCAAGCTCTACGCTAGAATTTTTTCACCTCCTTTAGGAGCCACATCACTCCCACAAAGAGCCTTCCTTGCTCAGAAAGTCGATTTGCTGCACTTCTGCCTCTTTGCCCCACAAAATCTCCCCAGCGTTGCCTCTAAGTGCTTGTGTCAGCCACTACGACTTTTGCGTCACCGGGGTCAACCTCTATGGCCTCTACATCACCCTTTATGGGACTGTGTTGTCTCTCACAATGTTGCTCTGCCTCTCTACTATGTATTCTTTAGCGTAGGACATAAGTTCCCTTGCTGAACTTCCCCTCACTACAACTTAGACCACTAGCTCGATTTTCTCAGCAAACCATGCCCTAGAAAAATCAAACTCTTTGATCTCCTCAGCGTGTCTCCAATTGACCCTCAAGCCTCCCCTTATACTTTTCCTATTGATGAATCAACAACCATCATCTAATCTCTAATCAACAACTAAGATTAAAACGGGCTTGATCCTTGTCACTTAGAACCTTCTCACCCATATTTTTATTAATACACATTAATTTTTTTTCTTCCTAAGTTTAGACTTAGGAACTTATTAAAAATATTAATTATGTTAATAACTCCTCATCCAGGTGGAATTTCTCCACATGATTTCGGGTTCTAGAGATCTCATGTATTCCATCCCCTTTAAATTTTTTTGAAGCTAGAGCACATCCAATGCTACCCAAAATCAACACTCCCTCTTAGTGAGCAATGTTCTCTAGTAACACTTCTTAACAAAGTATTAAATTCATCCATTGCGTCGGTCCTCTATGTTGCTGATGCTCAGTTTGATGCCCTTCATCCACTACACCGCTACTTCCTGTACTGCTTCCCATGACTCTCCCACTGCCACTACCACATCTGTACTACAGCTCCCTCTCAAAATGTTGCATCATGCTACCCATAACATTGCCACTACTAACTGTTGCACCGCAACTCAGTTGCTAAGAAGTGAGCAATTGAAAACTCACCCAAACACTGACATGCTCATTAGTATGGATTCCTCATGATGCTAAAGCTACCTCTGTTGTTAATTCCTATTGACCCTTTGTTTCCATTGCATTGTTGCAAACTTCTCTGTGCCTTTCGTACTGCTACAACATCCACTGCATTGCCCTAGATTTTGGCACTCTAGCTCTACCACTATTGCTCCATCACACCTCACTCCAACTGACACCCATCATTTTTCTACCATCATTAAGGGCTTCCGTAGTTGTATGTGATCCAAGAGTTTGGGCACCTTAAGGATAATGCCTGACATTTACTCCTCTTGACTACAACTCCATGTCACCCCACCTCTTCTCATGAGGCACATGAGCACTCATGGCACAATGATCATCCTCACCTTCCTTGTTTACTTTCGTTGGAGCAACCTTCGATTTAGAAGCTTCCCCCTTTCTCTTCTTCTGGGGACACTAAGTGGCATAATGTCCCAAATCCCCACAGTTGAAGCGTTCTGACCTTGGTGATGTCTTTCTTCTTCCTCTTCTGTTGCCCCTGTTGTCCTGCTTGTTATCACTTGGATTGAACCTTAGGCTGAAGGAAGACAATGCCAGGGAAACCACAAACTGTTAGAAAATTATATATTACAGTGCAATGGAACACATAAAATATTGCAGAAATATAAACATAGAAAACACGTAAAACAAGAGAGACACAGATATGCGTGGTTCACACATTTTGGGCTACATCCACAGAGAAACAACCAGTCCTTCTTTTATTATATTATCCAGCAAACTGAAGAGATACAACCTACAACAGATCCGCTATAACACCCTCTTCTCTCTCAATCTCCTCTCTCTTCCTCATTCAAAATACAAATATACATAGACACAATACAATTCCCTCATATATAGTGAGGGGTTGCCTTCTAGGGCAAAAAAACCCTAAATTAAACATAACTTCTACTGTTAGATCACCTGCTTAATGAACAACCTAGATTGACTAAAAATTACTATACTTTTAGAAGGAAAATTTACATCTATTTTTAGCTTGGGGGCACTGCCCTCGAACCCCTGCCGGGGGACCACTGGTCCCCGGACCCCCCAGCCAAGGATCGGCCCCCTCGAACCCTTGCGGGGGGGACTTGGCCCCCGGACCCCCCAGCCAAGGGGGATCAGCCCCCTCGAACCCTTGCGGGGGGGACAAGTCCCCCCCACGTGGAGGGGTGTACAGTCTTCCTGGGGTATACATCTAGCTGAGACCTTTGAATACAGTAGATAATCAGGCTCCACACCAACAATCTCCCACTTGGAGACTGATTATAACAACTCCACCACTGCTTCATTTGCTAGAAAATGACTCCACTTTGGACTTAGCTATTTCTCATCTTCTTCATCATACTTGAAGACCAATTGAAACTGAGCAGATTCTTAGTTTCTCCTTGGTTACCACTTTTGTTAGCATATCTATAGGATTCTAGCTAGTGTGTATCTTTTCTAGCTTCAACTGTCCATCTTCCAATACTGAACGTATGAAATGGTACTTGAGCTGTATATGTTTAGTCTTGGAATGAAATGAAGAGTTCTTTGCAAGATGTATGGCACTCTGGCTGTCATTGTATAAACTGCCCAACCCCTGCTTCTTACCCAATTCATCCAAAAACCTTTGTAACCAAATCATTTCTTTACTAGCCTCTGTAGCAGCAACATACTCTGCTTCTGTTGTTGAAAGTGAAAAAACACTTTGGGTTTTTGAAACCCAACTGATAGCTGTTCCACTTATAGTAAATACATATCCTGTAGTTCTCCTCTTGTTATCTTTGTCACCTGCCATATCTGCATCAACATATCCCTGTAGAGAAATGTTTGAATCACCAAAGCATAATGCTTGATTTGTGGTACCTCTAAAATGCCTAAGAATCCACTTTACCGCCATCCAATGTTCTTTTCCTGGATTGTTCATGTACCTGCTTACAACTCCCACTGCATGTGAAATATCAGGCCTTGTGTAGACCATTGCATACATTAAGCTTCTAATTGCTGATGCATATGGACCTTTATACATATGAGCCATTACTTCCTGAGTCTTGGGACATGCCTCCTTACTTAATTTGAAATGACTAGTCAAAGGTATACTAACTGGTTTTGCATTTTGCATATTAAAGCTTTTCAACACCTTTTCTACGTACTCACTTTGAGACAATGTTAATTTAAGATTCTTCTTGTCTCTAGTTATTCTCATACCAAGGATTTGTTTTGTAGCACCCAAATCCTTCATTTCAAATGAATTTGCCAATTTCCCTTTGAGCACATTTATTTCCTACATGTTAGAACCTGAAACAAGCATGTCATCTACATACAATAACAATATAATATAACTGCCATCATTTTGCCTTTTGAGATAAACACAATAATCAGAGTGACACTTAGTATAACCTTGTTCAGACATAAACCTGTCAAATTTTAAATACCACTGCCTTGGAGCTTGTTTTAAGCCATACAAGCTCTTCTTCAACCTGCACACTAGTTTCTCCTTCCCTTTTACCTCATATCCTTGTGGCTGCTGCATATATATCTCTTCCTCCAAATCCCCATGGAGAAAGTTTGTCTTTACATCTAACCGCTCAAGATGCAAATCTTCAGCTGCTACTAGACTTATAATAGTTTTGATTGAAGTCATTTTCACAATAGGAGAAAATATCTCATCAAAGTCTATACCCTTTTTCTGTGAAAACCCTTTCACCACAAGTCTAGCTTTATACCTTTTTCTACCTCCATCTTCTTCCTTCAACTTGCAAACCCATTTATTCTACAATGTTGTTTTACCTGTAGGCAACTTGACTAAGTCCCAAGTCTGGTTATATGCTAAGGAGTCCATCTCTTCATTCATGGCTTGCTCCCACTTCTTCTTGGTTTCTACCTGCACTGCTTCTTCATAACATTCTAGTTCACTAGAATCAGTAAACAATACATAATATAACGAAGGAGAGTATCGTTCAGGGGGTCTACTTATCCTAGTAGATCTTCTAACACCACTTTCAGGTGTTTGAAGTGCTTGTTGCTGTTGTGGTTGTTGTTCTGGCTGTTGATTGTTATGATTTTCAAGCACCATCACTTTTCCTGTGATATTGTCAAGCACTATGTATTCTATGTTTTCTTTTTCCTGTTTCTTTTCCTGCAGCTGATCCTTATACAAAACCTTTTCATTGAATAAGACATCTATGCTCCTAATGATTTTGTGTTTTTCATAATCATGAGAGCGATAACCAAAATCATTAACACCATATCCAATAAAGGTACATTTCTTTGATTTTGCCTCAAGCTTTGTTCTATTTTCTTTGTTAATGTGGACAAA
>APFE030551766.1:68760-91879 GCA_000404065.3 Pinus taeda | reverse complement strand
AATAGCCATCCTATGCAAAGTTTGCCCCACGTGCAGTGCCACTAATCCAATGCACAGTGCCACTTTCAGGTCCTTTTTGGAAGACTTTCCGGCATCCAAATTGAGTTAATGATAGCTCATTGTAAATATCTTCAAGTCTACTTTCCAAAGCACCTATAATTTCTTCATTTGAAGCTCATTTGACCCTTCAAAAGTTGATTCTCCCAAGACTGCTTTTGTGTGTCTAAAAAGTGGCAGAAAGGTCATTTTTAGGGTGTTTTTTTACCTTTTGGTGGACCATTTCTGCCGAAAAAACTTAGAAAATCCATAGGGTGCATGTACTCATCACTCTAAATCCAAACATTCAAGCCATTTGTCCATTGGGTGCCCCTAGGAAAAGCGCAGCGTCGCGTTAAGCCAAATTTTCTGTGTGTGCAATTTCGAAAATTTGCAAAAAGACAAAATATTCTCCAAACCTAACCAAATTGGTGAGTAGCACCATCATCAAGCATCTTGATGAGCTAATGAAGCTTCAGCAAGCAACCTAAGCATATCTTCCTCTTTTTTTCCCTTTAGAGCTCGCCTTAGCCTAACTTTCATCTTTTTGACCCTCATGTTGCAAATTTTGTTTCGGGTCCTGTAATGGTAGGCCATGTGCCTGATGATCTGTTTGTCCCTATTGGCCTTCTGCAACAGCTTCTCTAGGTGTAAATTGAATCTCTCAAGCCAAGTCTCTATATCATCCTCAATTTCCTTCTCAATAGGAGACAAAGTGACCGATGCCTCCTTGTCACCTTGTTGTTTTACCTTGAGAAGTTCCAACTCCATGAGGACCTGCTTGTCACTCCACTGCTTGTTCTCTTGTTCCAAATATGTGATGACATACTTGGCCCTCTCCAAATTGTCCATCAATTCTTAGATTTGAGTCTCCTTTTCCTGTATGATGATGTCCTTTATTGTTTCTTCATCCTCAGCCTCTAAGTCAATTATTTCCATGCCATGATGAGTATAATGCTTCTTTAGCTCATCATGCTCTGTTAAATCAAAGTCTCTCTCTTTCTCCTCATAATCAAAACTTTCCTTCGACATCTTTTCTTTCCCTTTGTGCAGCTGTTGCACCCGTACCTATTGTGTTGATGAAGAAGGAAAATCCCCTTCCACATCCTATGGAGCTAGCATCTACCTATGAGTTGATGAAGAAGGCAAGGTCCCTTCCACATCTTGTGGAGCAAACACTTTCTTATCAGCTACAAACAATATCCTTGTTCCCCTCTGATATGTCATGTAAGTCACGGGCACCTCGGTAGCTCTAGTCTCTTGGCCTTCTCATCTGTCTTGACTTGATCACTGCTAGAAGGTCCTCCTGATTTTTGGGACAATGGTGGAGGAATTTGAGGATCCCTGAAGATGTCATGAGCAATAAATGTGTCCCAAGAGATGTTGAGGAGGCTAAGATGATGAAGCACAATCATCTTGATCAGGGAATAATGATAGAGACTGCTCATCTGTTGAGGGTATGGCTTTTTCTATACGAAATGGGCCATCTTCTTAATATTCCTGAACAAGAAATAAGGGAGGTTTAACATCCTCACCCTGGTAAAATCAATGAGAAGCCAGATGTAATATGTGTATAGTCTGGAAAATCTGCCCTCACAAGTGAAATATTTCATGATTATTTTCATCATGGGGGCATACTTGGTTTCAAGGAATTTGAAAGGAAAAATACTTTTCGCCTCATTTCTGTACCTGGGTTTGATGTAAGGCTCATAATAGTGTTCATCCAGGTCTTGAGCCTTGTACCACTCCTCCCCTACATTCAGAATATTGGTTGCATCCACAATATTGAAAGGTGAAACTGTAAATGTCACCCCAGCAAGAGTCACCTTGTTGTCCTGAAGGTGGGCTACAAAAAGTCTGGTGAGCTCAGGGTGGTGTTGAACTCTCTCTACCTGCTCACAGAACTCATAGCACCCTTGATGTTTGAAACAAGTGACAACCAACTGAGAGGTCTGCAATTCTCTAAGGTTTGATGGCTTTTCCCTAATAATCCTACCTCCCTTGTGTGGTTTTCTCTGATGCCGAGGTCTATCTGTCGAACTGTCATTGCTTGTGTTTTCCTCCTCCTCATAGTCTTTGTCTTCTCAGTCCATGTTTGCAAAGTTTGAGGTTGTACACTCCTAGAAAAGGGATGAAGGGAATGAGTAAGAGTGATTCACGAGTGATGGAATGAGAGGTGACCTTGTGAGGTATTTTGGTAGGCTAGAAGATGAAGGGAAGGGTATGAATTATGAAAGTGAGGGAAAGGGGTTTGGGCCCTTTTTTGAAATATAACTTATGGGATGAAGGATGAGGGGGTATATAATGTTATGGAGTGATGTAGGGAAAGGGTTTAGGGTTTTAGTGATAGGTGGTGGGAAAAATAGAGGGGATTAAGGTTTCTAGAATGTCATTAAGGGAGAAACTAGGGTTTCACATTTGTCATGGTAAATTCCTTCAAACACTTCAATTGCAACTTCAATTATGAGCTAGAGGGAGTGCACTTAATTATTTTGGAGATGAGAGGGTTCTTTCAAAGTTTTTATGAAGTTTGGAGGCTTTCTGGTCTTTACTACTCAACGCGCAGCGCCACCTCTCAACATGCAACACAATGTAATTTTTCACTACTGAAACCTCCATACGTGCAACACCACCCCCTGAATGCGCAACACCCCCTCCACTGCCTAAAACGCGCAGTGCTAAACTGTAGAAGTGTAGCGACACTTCACGACTGCTCCAAACGCATGGCACCAACTACAGAAGCACAACGCCACTTCCCCTTGGCCCAAAACTCACTCAACCTCTCCTCTTTCCTTCCCTTTTTGACTCCTTCTTTGCCAAATGAGAATGATGAACTTGAAAATGAAATGTGAAACCTTATATAGGAGTACATTTTGTTTTTTCACTAGAAAAACCCACTTTCTAATGCTTCTTGACCTTTTTCAAATCTCTATTTTTAATGCCTTTCCTTCTTTGTTTCTTTTCAGGTGGATGATGCTCAACTTGAACTAATTTTGCAATGTTTCTTTGTATTGTAGCAATGAGAGATGCATTGGTACAACCAGGATCATTTATTACATAAAGTGACTTAAAATTATATAAGAAATGAAAATTAACTCAAAATACTCTGTTTTCACCTTAAAAACATGTTTTTTGAGGTGAAAATTACATTAGTTTAAAAGATAATTATATAGCGACTATGACTTACTAGCCATCATGCTTGACTTATTTATCATCCTCATACCCTTTTTGCCCTTTATTTACACTTTTAAATCATGCTCTTGACCTTGGAAATGAAACCCTAAGACCTAATGAAACATGCCCTATGACCTAATGAAAGCATGATTGCAAATTGATCATGAAACCATAACTGAAGACAACCTAAAGAAGGGTCAACAAGTATACTCTATGAGGGAGAAGCTAGATTTTCTGAAGAGAAGACAACCGTCAGTGATCAGTTTGACATGACCTAATGAAATGATGTAAAAATTTTAGTATGGGACCCCTAAAATGAAAATGCAAAGAGAAAATTTGATCCCTGATGGAAGTATGTAGATACTTACACTAACACCGCTGATGCAAGAGTTGCATCCTCCTCCTCCTCCTCCTTGACCCGGGTTCCCTTGTTGCTACTCCATGCCTTGGTCAATCTCTTGAGCTCATCTTGTCGAAGAGCTGCCCACTTTTCCTCTCAATTGGGGAGAGTCGCTCTGCCCAAAATACTTTGGACAAATGTCCCCAGTCCTCGGTGACTACATTAAGGGAAATCCTAACCATGAACTTAGGATCTAGTGTAGACCTCACAAAAGTCAACTAGTCATGAATCCCTTGCAACCTAAGAAGGAAGGGATCTATCTCCTCTCCTTTCTTCATTTGGTACTATCTCAGCTGATTTTCTAGTAGCATCTTCCATTGCATGGAAGAGCCTTGATACAAGGTGGTCAGGGTCTCCCACATTGCTATGTTCTTCTCAATAATGCGTGGTACTACACGATCTTTGACTTCGTCTAGGATCATGCACTCCACCTTAGCCTGGGCCTCCTCATACTTCTTCAATGGATCAACATCGACTGGTTCAACAATAACCTTCAAGGCATAGTCCTTGATGTGATGTTTGTCTAAGATTTCCTGGATCCTGGCCTTCGAGATGACAAAAGTAGATGCTCCATTTAATCTGTCCTAATTCCTCAATCCTTTCATTGCCATCTCTGCTAAAAACAATAAGATTGGTTCTCTTCTCCCTCTCCTGCTGTCAATCTAATAAGACTTGGATTTGGATTTCTTTGGCACAATAAAACCTCTAAGGAACAAGCTCCTCTTTAGACTCCCTCTAAGTCCTAATTCCCCTCTCAGAAATCCTCCGATCAACTGTCGAATCGCTCCTTTCCAATTCTCCTTTGCTATTGCAATGCAAATCTAGATTTATTGGCTACAAATTTGTTAATGTAGTGATTCCCTCTACCTTGGTTCAATATCCTTAGACACTATTCTGCACCAGCAGAAACAACATCCCACCAACTCCTCAAACTGAAAATCTTCTTAGATTCCTTAGCCCTGACAACTAGAAGAATCTGAGCCCTTTAGGCTCTATGCAATCATTGTGTAAGTTGGACCAGCTCCTCCTGGCCAACTGCGTCAATCCTTTTTGGCTCATAAAGATGACGTCGCTATGCGTGAGCATGACCTAGTCCCCTCTCCCTCTGCACTAGCCTTGATGGCTAACATAGCTACTACGTGGGCTCCTCCCAACTATTGCATCTCCTCCACTTGGCTCAAAGTGCTGACCCAGGCACTGCGTGAGCCTCTGCATCACTTTCTTTTCACTGCATCACTCCTTTTGCGTCTCTGGCTCTAGAATAACGTTTTCACTTGAGACAACTGCTCTTCTACTGCAAATTCTCAGGATTTCTTTGTTGGTGTCTTCAGTTGCCTATGATCTGCAATCGCTCTCATACCATGTGAAATTTTTTGAATCTACACATTAGAAACCCCTACTGCAATTATTGGTTTAACATATCCTACTTATTCTTTGCATTAACAAGTTATTTAATTACATAAACATCGATGAAAAACACTATTTCAGCCTACACATATATACAGATCATGAACTGAAATAAATTGAGACAATCACACAAGGGACACTGTTATTTTTAGATAATCGTCCCCGAAAAAACCTAATTTGGGAAAATAGGTGCATCATATGGAGGGTTTGTATTATTAAGCAGATTCTTGAATACAACTAGGGTGCCAGATATGGCTCACCCAACAAAGAAAAATCTTGGCAGAAGTACCTCTCTCCTGAGATAGATATTCCGGAAAATTTAGTAACTGGATGATCAAACCCCACAGATGGCTGCTCCAAGCTCTGCATTGGAACCATGTCACCTCCTCTAGGAGTTGTGTCACCCCCACAGTGAACCTCCCTTTCTCAAAAAGTCTATTTTATGAACTTCTCCCTCTCTGCCCCACAAAATCTCTGCAACATTGCCTTTAAGGGTCTGCGTCAGTCACTACAGCTTCTGCGTCACCCTCTCCAGGACTGTGTTGTCTCTCCCAGTGATGCTCTGCCTCTCTGCTATGTATTCTTCGGCCTCAGACTGAAGTTCCCTTGCCGAACTGCCCCTCACTGCAACTCAGACCACTAGCTCAATTTTCTCAGCAAACCATGCCGCATAAAAATCAAACTCTTCGATCTCCTCAGTGTGTCTCCAAATGACCCTCAAGCCTCCTCTTATACTTTTCTTGTTGATGAATCAAAAACCGTTATCTAATCTCTAATCAACGACTAAGATTAAAATAGGCTTGATCCTCATCACTCAGAACCTTCTCACCCATATTTTTATTAATACACATTATTATTTTTATTTTCCTAAGTTTAGACTTAAGAACTCATTAAAATTATCAATTATTTTAATAGCTCCTCATCCAGGTGGAATTTCTCCAAACGATTTTTGGGTTCTAGATATCTCATGTATTCTATCTTATCCATAAAGTTTCGAAGCTAAAGCATATCCGATGCTACCCAAAATCAACATACATCTGGTTGTTGTTTTAGCCTTGGATCTGCCATGATATCTTGGATGAGTAAGAAGAAGAAATCCATAGCATTAAGTGCCGTTGAGGCAGAGTACATTTCCGCTAGCATGGCTAGTTGTGAAGCAATCTAGTTGAGGAAGTGCTTTGGAGAGTTATTTGAGAAGATCTTAGTCAACACATTGATATATTGTGACAACAAGAGTGTGATTCTTCTCGCAGATTATACCATATTTCATGAAAAGTCGAAGAACATAGAGATTTTATATCATTACATTTGATACATGGTGTAGAGAGGATTCACTAGCGTCCACCACATATCGACAAATGAGCATATTGCAAATATTCTCACTAAGGCTTTGCCGAAAGGAAAGTTGTTTGTCTTCAGAGAGTAGTTTGGACTGATAGATGTGACCTCTCCTGATAAGGGGCATCGATGATCGAGGAAACTGAGCCAACTATTCCCCCTTGGTTGAGCTCCCCAAGGAGGGAATGGAGCATTGCCATCCTTTGGGTTGAGGGATATGGGTAGTAGGTATGCGTGATCCCTACTCATGCAGTAGGTCATGTATCTTCCCCATTGTTACCCATAGGGTGTGTGTGATCCTTGTATGTTTTGAAAAGTCAGGTATCTCCCCCTATCTTGGTTTATGTAGAGTATACCCCAGTTGGCATCATACCCACAAGCCGACCTTGTTAGGATTACTGCTCCCCATCTGGCTAATGGGTTGAGAGAGAGCTTGGGGATGTGTGATTCTTACCTTTGGTAAGTCAGGTATCTCATCCAAGTTAATTATGTTGTAGGTGTTCTACCACATTACTCTTGAGGGTAATTTCTAAGAAGATTAACATGCAATGGGATGGATGTGATCCTTACCTCTTATATAGAAAGTTGTATCTCGCCCATTGATTACATCGTGGGATGGTTGTGATCCTTGCTTCGGAAGTTGTATATCTTCTATTGCTTGATGAGATGATATGAGGTGAGAGTGTCGAATAAGACCTTTCTCATTGTCTGAGATGGTGGTAGCTTTAGCTCCCCGATGATTCTTCTTCTTTAGATTCGAGAATGTTTCAGCAAGTAGAGTTGAGCAGAGATGGGACATGATATGTCAACAAGTCACATCTGATTATTACATGATGAAATTGGAATTTCTCCCTAGATGATAGGGAGTGTTAATTGGGCATCTCAATGAAAAATTCCAACCATGGGACTAGATTCCTCTTTTTGAGAGGACCAATTTTGGATATTGAAGTGCTCAATTTGGACAAGAGAAAGTGTGCTTTTGAAGAAAATCTCAAATTTGCACATATGGACAAGTTGACCTTAACAGGCAAATGGAAACCCTTGGAAGCCTATAAATTCAAATGATCTCAAGTTCATTTGGACATCACCAAGCATATTATTATTCTCTTCTTCATTGATTGGTTCACACAAGTCTAAGGTTGGGGCGTGGAAATTGGTTTGTACAACTCCAAGATTATAGGTTCCAAAGCTCGCACGTGTTTGAGGGTTTTGGTTTCTGATCGCAAGCTACTCATAATAAATTTTTGGCTAAAATTTCAAGCTAGTAAGCTCATCCATGTGGTTGGAAGGTCTCAACAACATGCATACCTCTTCCTCCATGCAGTTGAGATCTATAGTTGGATTTTGACATTTGACCACAGTTGACCAAAGGTAGTACAAGTTGACTCCGATCTAGATTGTTGCTCAGAACATATTTTTGAATGTTATTCGATTAAATTTTGCTAGATGATTTTGTATTAGGCTCATTGTACTCTTTGCTGAGTATTTTATGACAATCTTATAAGAACAAGAATTTTAAAAGGTTTTCCCCATAGTGGGTTTTTCCCTAATATTTGACCAAATCTGGTGTCTCTTGTTGATGTGTTGATTGTATCCTTTATCATTGTATTTATTCTTCTATCTTTAATTACTATTGATGATTGGAAATAATAATTGTTATTGAAAATATTACTAATTGAAGAATTGAATTGGGCTAAAAGTAATTGAAGCAACATAGAGCAATGTGAAATTTAACATTGAGGGATTATCCGTGCAATATGATAATTCTATGTGTCATATCATTGGAGCTACCAAGTTACTTACAGTGATGAGGGATGCAGGGCATGCAACAGATATGTCACATGAGTCTTCACACAACCCTATCCCGTTAGCTCATGATGATGAGGGTAGTGATCATGCTTCTGGTAGTAATACCCCATCGGAGCATGGTCAGGGTGTCAATGATCCTTTTGGTTGTATTAACCCATCAGATCATGGTCATCATGTCGGTGATTCTTCTGGTAGTACACCTCATGATTCACCTGATGATCACGTCCCAATACTGGAAGAGGTGCCTCATGTTTCTCTTGAGAGAGCATACTATCAACCTTCTCCTCCACCTGATAGTTTGACTCTTGAGGCAGTACTTGACCATCCATTTTCTTCTGCTACAAACTAGACTGCCACTACTACGTCTGTTGTATAAGACATTTGCTAGAATTTTTTTGATTTGCTCGTGTGTGTGTGTGTGTGTGTATATATATATATATATATATATATATATATATGGTGTTTTTTTGTTGTTCATGTTTATGTACTTGATTTATATGTTGGTGTTGATGTGTATATTGTTAGGTCATGTTAGATACGTTCATTTAATGTGTTTACAGATAGATGTGTATGTGATAGCAGCTATTTGACATGAGATGTATATTAATTTGAAGACGTGTATGGTGATGATGTTAGATTACAATGCTTGTGTTTTGTTAGATGTGATCACGATGATGATTCCCTATTAGATTATTATATTTATGTGGTAGCTAATGGTGTTTATATGTGCGAGAGGTGTATATAATTAGATGATGGTAGTGAATTTGAATGTGCATCTTAGATGACATTTATGTTTGTTCGATGGTTATCATCATGATGTTTTTTTATGAAATAATATTTATTATAGATTATGTATTGGTGAACTTATAACAAAATTTTATATATGAATTTACATGCAAAACAACTTATAAAATAAATATATATAATATATTTTATACTTACAATGTTTTGTATGTTTGAAACCATAATTGTAAAAATTACATAAATATTTTTCTATTGCTTAGATAGTTCATTCATATTCATTCTAACCTTATTGGTAAAATATTTCAATACTCACAAGGAAAAAATAATTAAAGGTAAAATATTTTATTTAGTTCTTAATAAGACTAAAATGTGTAACTCATTCAATTTTTAATATAAAATATTAATAATAATAATTTTTTCAAAAATACAATTTAAACGAAGAAAAATTACAGTATGGTCAATCTATATATAGAGATAGAAAACCACTATAGATCCATCTTAATCACAGATTTATCAATCACTAAAAGAGATCAGATATTTTGACATGCACATCATTTTGGTGCTATTTTGGTTCTTTTTTTGTTATTGTGGTTTAATTTTTTTTAATAATAAATATGAGTTAAATAATACAAAAATCATACTATATTAGATTTAACTTTTTTACAAATGATATATTTGATTATTTCTTAATTGACAACTCAATAAATACTATTTTTTTCACATACCTATCACGAGATCGTCACTAAAATTTATGTTTTCACATTTCTCCTAGCTAATATTACATCATGTTCACAATGATAAAGACATGTCTACTTTAAATAATTTACTTATAAATAATATATTTATTTTACATAATTTAAATATGAAATAAAAATGCATCACCAAGTCTATTAGAAAGTCAAACAAATGCTTCTTAATCACCATCACATTATTTATCATTTAATTCTTCGCAATAAAATATTTATTTATTTATTTTCTGAGTAGGATTAATTCTATTAAAAAGAGGAAAAATATTTACATAATGACCGAAGTCAGTACACTGCTCTGATAAGAGACATCATTTCCAAGAGAAAACACGTAAGGAAGCCAAGTGCAGAACCCACATCATAGAGACCCATACAACAAAAAACAGAGGAAGTCCACAGCCTAGTTACCATAGTAAACTTTCTCGAAGTAAGCCAAAACATAACAAAAAAAAGGCAGACCAATGTTGGGGAGAGCAAGCTAATCAACAGGTAGTTCTTCCACAATTTGGCACCAACCGAAATCTGGCTCATCTACAGCAGGAGTGGCGAACTGAACAGAAGGTCCGGGATCTACTGGCAACATCTTCGTATCCTGAGTGCTGCAACTTGGGGCGACCTGAGCATGCTGAGGCGCCATTCCAATTCCAAGCTGAATCGTAGGAGAAGGACCAGCGACTGCCCCCGAGCCTCTCGTATGAGAATCTGAGCCCTCCATCTGAGTTGTCTCATAGAAGACCACGAATATGTGGGCGGTTATCCGAGCCTGGTGCAAGGAGCTGTTGAAAGAGAAAATGGCAAAGCCTGTCGAGGAGGGAGGCCCACGGAATTGACTAGAGGCATGACGCCACCCGTTCCCGTTAGGAGTGCCAGGATAACGACCAGTGAACAGTTCACTGGTGGGGACAGGCCAATCCGAAGTAGAGCCAGTCGGAGTGCGCTGGGGTTGGCCTCTACGGCATCCCATTCTCTGACAAAGACAAGCCATCGAATAAGGGGCGAAAGAAAGGTAGCAGATAGGCTGAGCAATGGACCCGAGATCAAGCCAGTGTCGAGTGGAACATAAAAGACGTGGAGACTCGGGAGAGAGCCCTCGAATACTAGGCGCAAGCGGGAGGCTGCGAGCCACCTTTGAATTGCCTAGATCAGTCTCCCACCCTCCCAACTCAAAGACCAGGCAGAAGACAAAACAGTTGAACAGGGGGCCAAAAACTGTGAAGGAATTTCTCTGAAGCCACCTACCAAAGCCAAAAGCCAAAAGAGAGACCAGGAGATGATAAACCGACACGAGAACCTCCAGACTAAAATCCAGAACCCCCCAATGGAAAGAGATGAGCCGACGGAGCTGCCCTTGGAATGCCGAACACAACTTCCTCGTCAAAGGCAAAGAAACTACAGAGAGAACCAAACTTTGAACATAGGCGAGGGGATGAGCTCAAAGAAACAACTCGCAATGCTTCAACGCAAACACAGGGTAGTGCCATTTCGTCAAAGGCAAAGAAACTACAGAGAGAACCAAAATTTGAACATAGGCGAGGGGATGAGCCCAAAGAAACAACTCGCAATGCTTCCATGCAAACACAGGGCAGTGCCATTCATAACTACTGAATTGATGATCGTCGTCATCTCTTGCAGGTAGCAGCGTGCAAAGGGAGGATCCATTGCAGATGACAGAGAGAATGAGCCTAAACCACTTGACGGGGGAGTGTAATGACTCACATGCCAGGTGCTCTTCCCTTCACCTGTATTTAACACCTCGTACTGGATGGGCAGGTGTTGAGCCGCCTCGCCCCATTCCAGTCCTATCATGTTGAATGCCGCGTCAGTCACCCGCATCCGGGGGAGCTGCATCTTTTTGAACCAGAATGTTGCATTCCTGTGCTTAATCATGATTCTGAATGATGTCTATGGTGCCAGAAATCATAGTGTGCCTCGCTTCCACTCCCGAATTAACAAGGAGATCAACAACCTTGTTGCCATCCCTCTTGATATGATTGAAGATAATGGCTTGATTGTTGTGGAGATGGTGTTCTATGGCTTCCAACCTGGTCTCAAGCCTCCAACTATTGGCTATTTTCCTCGCATGAGTCCCATTTTGAAGTTGTTTAGCCATGTTGATGAGAATTTGGGAATCACCTTCAATTTCCAGGGGCTGTAAGTTGATATCCCTAGATAGGAGAAGCCCTTACCAAAGCCCCTCCAGTTCTGCCAAGTTGTTAGTATCCCAACCTATCTTCCCAAAGTAAATAAGGATAGGAGAGCCTTCATGGTTTCTGAATATACCCCCAAATCCTGCATTTCTGGGATTGCCCTTGGAAGCGCCATCAAAATTGAGCTTGATTGTGTTCTCTGGGGGAGGAGTCCATGAGTCCTTTTTACTATTGTTGTGCGTAGACAGGGTATGAGTATGAGTTCCCTGTGGGAATTGCGAATTCCAGTTAGCCCAAATGGCCTTCTTGTTTTTGGTGGAGGGAAAGTCGTCCTGAGCCCAATTGCTAAGCGCCAAGGTCTCCTTGAGGATATGGCAGAAGTTACCCCATATAATTTCTAGTAGAGTGCTTTGATCCTTAAATATGCGCTTATTCTTCTCTTTCCAGATAGTCCAGAGGATGAGACCAGGAATTATTCTCCATAAGTGATTGAAAATTCCACTTTTGTAGGGGTTCTGTTGCCACTGGCGCAGTGAGTCGAGGATGTCTTTCGACCCTCTGCAATTTCTTTGACATCGAAAGCTAGCCTTCTCCCACAATTGGTTGGCAAGAGAGCACGAGTCTAGGAGGTGCTGGAAAGTTTCCTCTTGGTTTTTACAATTGACGCACATAGAGGGTCCATGAAAGTTCCTACATCTGAGATTGTCCCAAGTGAGGATTTTCCGGTACCCGACCAACCAGAGGAAAAGAGAGACTTTGGGCCAAATGCCTGAAGACCATATTCTGCTCCAAATGGGATCCAGAGGCTCCATATCCGAGCAAATTATTTTGTAGGCCTCTTTTGTAGTAAAGGTTCCCTTGGGCGAGTAGCCCCATCGAAGGATGTCCTTGTCCTCTGAGTATCTGATTCGTCAATTTTGGAGCTCCCTCTCCAGAAGCTGTTGAGTGTGATGATCTGCGTTCTCAATTATTCGATTACTATGCTTCCATTGTCTGTATCCCTGTTCTGTTTCCTGGATCCAATTCTACCATACCTCTTCTTCTAGCTGCCCTTCCCTATAATGGTTTGGAGTATGTTCAAGTGTGTTGTAGAGATTAGGTAGCTGATTCCACGCATCCATCCAGAACCGCGCTGATCGTCCATTTCTCACTTCCCAGAAACTATGTTGTTGGATCATTAAGTAATGTTGTTTAGCAGCTATCCATATTAGTGAACCTTTAACTGTGGGGGTGTATCTGATCAGGTCTTACTGCGGTCTAAGGTTGGCGTATTTGGCGGTCCAGATGGTTGCTCGAGGCTTGTTGGGTGCAGTTAGCCATTGCCACCAAATTTTTGCGCACATGATTGTGTTGATGTGACTGGGGTTCCTTAAACCTATGCCCCCTTTTTATTTAGGCTTACAAACTGTGGTCCACCTTACCAAGGCCCATTTGTGGTTGGTGCCTATTGTGCCCCAGAGGAAATTATGATGAAGGGCCTTTATTTTTTTGATAACCCATTTGGGCGCTGCCAAGATTGAGAAAAGGTAGAGTGGCATAGCCTGAAGGACCGCTTTGATTAGCACCAAACGACTAGCAGTGTTCAGGGTT
Organism: Pinus taeda; assembly: GCA_000404065.3. Classification (NCBI taxonomy): domain Eukaryota; kingdom Viridiplantae; phylum Streptophyta; class Pinopsida; order Pinales; family Pinaceae; genus Pinus; species Pinus taeda. The sequence continues at coordinate 78,488 of APFE030551766.1, read as the reverse complement.
CTATGAGTCCAGAGATTTAGGCAAGATTCAAGCTTCTCAAGGAGCATACGCCAGGAAGCATGCTTTAGGGTAGAAGTGATGAGGGGGGCTCCAAGGTATTTAGAGGGAAGAGAGTCTATGGAGAAGCCTAGGATTTGAGCGATGGAAAATTGGGTGGCAGGGGGGGTATGGAAGAAGTAGATTTGCGATTTAGCCTTATTGATACTGGTACTTGAAGCTTCTGAAAAATCGTTCAGTAGGGATTTGAAAAGAGAAGCTTCTTGAACGGAGGGGTACCCAAAGACAATATTATCGTGCACAAATTGCTGGTGAGATATAGCTGGTAGATTGTGGATGGATAAGCCTTTGAGTTGCCTGAAGAGGAGGGCTTGCTTGATGTGGCGACCCAGGCCTTCTACCATTAGCACAAAAAGGAAAGGGGAAAGAGAATTGCCTTGCTTGATTCCTCTAGAAAGGCTGAAAGGATGGGAAGGGATGCCATTTATGAGGATGGAGAAAAAAGTAGAAGAGATAAGGCTCATAACCCATCGCACCCACATAGGCGAGAAACCAAAAGATGTTAACATTTTTTGTATATAAGTCCAATTGAGCTTATCAAAAGATTTTGAGAGATCGAGCTTGAGAATCATACCTGCTTGTTTGGACTGCTTGAGGGAGTGTATGATTTCATGAAGAGGATGATGCCATCCAAACTTTGTCTTCCTTCCACATAGCCAGAATGTTCCTGCGAAATGAGAAAGGGCAGTAACGACTTTAACCTGTTGGCGATTACCTTGGATATCACTTTGTATATGACATTACAGAGTGCAATTGGACGAAATTTGTCTGGGGTTCTGGTGATCTCTTCTTTAGGGATTAGCGCAATGAAGGTTGAGTTGAGTGAGGGTAAAAGCCAATGAAGGGTACGCGATTCCTCCACCACTAGCCAGACTTCTTCTTTTATCAGTTCCCAGAAAGTGTGGAAGAACGTTGTGGTGAAGCCATCCAGGCCAGGAGCTTTGCCTTCCTTGAGTTGGTGCATAGCTGCGTCCACCTCCTGTTGCGTGATAGGGCATAGAAGGTGTTCATTATGCTCTGCTGTAATGATTTTAGGCACATTTGTAATAATTTTTTCTATATCCGGCCTCCTATCCGCATGGGGCTCTTGATGAACCTGTTGGAAGTGTCTTAGGAACTCCTGCTCAATCTCAGCATGATTTTCCACTCTCTCCCCTTCTGGATTCTGAATGAATGAAATGGTATTATGCATTCTTCGCTAGATTGTGGTTCGATGGAAGAATTTGGTGTTCCTATCTCCTTCTTTCAGCCATCTAATCCTGGACTTTTGCCTCCACAAAATTTCCTCCTGCTTCCTTCTTTCCTCCTGTTGGTTATGAATGAGCTGTTCCTGAGCAAGGGTCTCTTCATTGTGTCCCCTTGAGATGATTTGTTGCTGGAGTTCTACCATTTCCTTGTTTAAACCCTGCTGTGCTTGAAAGATGTTGCCGTATCTCTCTTTGTTCCAACGCTTGATTTGGGCCTTAAGGAATTTGAGCTTTTGCTGAAACTGAAACATTTTTGAACCAATTGGCAGAGGGAAAGAGGTCTATGCAGATCTGATGAAGTCTTTGAATGTGGGGTGTGAGAGCCAGAAAGCTTCAAAGTGAAAAGGTCGCCTTGTCACATCACCTGGGCTTTGCCATTGGAGGGTGATAGGCCAATGATCCGAGCCTGAGCAAGGGAGAATTGATGCCTAAAGATCTCGTCCAAGATGCACCACAAATTTAGAGATGAGGAATCTATCAAGTTTGGATGCAATTTGCTGCCTTCCTGTTCTTCGATTACTCCATGTATGCGTGCCATTGCAAAATTGCATTCCAATTAGAGAATTGTTTTGGATGAATTCTTTGAAGTGGGCATCTTCTTGCTCCAACCTAGCTCGCCCACCTTTCTTTTCTTCTAGCTTGGTTATTATATTATAATCACCCCCCATGATCTAAAGAGGGTGGACTCTGTTGATATTGATCTTTGCGATTGTGTTTAGAGCTGCTATTTTTTTGCTAGCTACCTGTGGGAAATAAACGTTGGTTAGATGACCATGAACGTTGGTACCTAAAATGTGAAAGGTGGCTTGAATAATGTGATGAGTTGCATGGATGTTTGTCAGCCCAATCGCTTGAGTGTTCCATGCGATAGCCAAACCTCCCGAAGCCCCTGAGGCGTCCACCGCTAGCGAGTGACAATCTGGCCATGCCTTGGAAAGAATGTTCCCAAGAGTGATACTATTACACTTCGTTTCTTGGAGAAAGAAAATTTGTGGCTACTCTTGCTTTATCATGTTTTTTATTAATCTGAGTTTCCCGGGGCTATTGAGCCCTCTTATATTCCATGAAATAAGCTTCATGATTCACTAATGTGGGAGGGCTTGTAGTACTTAGTTAACTTAGCATACCTGCCTTAATCCACCAGGATTTTCCCTAGTGCGATGGTTCGCTGGAGATCTTTTCTTCTCCCTCGCTTTTTAGAGTCTTTAGGGGGAAGCCACCATCCCAATCACTGCCCAGTTGGATGCCAAGCGCTGCAGATGGTAGGCCCTGGAGATGATGACTTCCAGTTTGCTAATCTGGTGCTCTAGTATCTTATCATAATCCCTTTTTTTGTAGATCTGCTCGAGCGCCAGAATTTCAAGACCATTTAGGTTGATGCTCTCAGGTTCTTCCTCCATTTGTTGTACCTGGTTTTCTTCATCTACAATGATTTCTGGGCTTAAGGTTTGACTGGGATTACCATCAACATCCATTTCTTTTGCTTTCCCGTTTGAGATCTTACTGGCCTCCTTTGGGGAGTCCAAGGAGGAGATAGGGGAGCGGGGAGCTGGAGGGATGAGGGATAGCTGAGGAGGAGAAGGGCTTAGGATTGGGCATAGAATGTAGAATATGGTCAGCTGAGGGGCTAGCAAGCACCTCAAAACTATTGTTCGTTGAAGGAAAGGAGGTGGCGTCCTGCTAGGGTTTTTTCGCTGAGGAGGATTTCTTGTGAGTTCTTTTGCGATTGGCAAATTTAATGAAGCCATCTTGATCTGGCTTCTTTGAGGGGGCAGAATTTTGGGTATTGATATTTAGAGGACAATCTCTAAAGAGATGACCCATAGCATGGCATCTTCAGCAGCGAAAGGGAACATGTTCATAATCTAGAGGTTGAACCCATTCAAAATCATCATGAAGAAGACTTACCGAATCCGGGAGGAGTTTGTCCAGTCGCATGAAGACGCAAATACGGGCATAGGATGTGTATCTGCACAGCTTCGTCTCTTCCGCCGATTTTACAAACTCCCCTAGCCCATTTCCTATGTCTTTGAGCGAATCTTCATCCCAGTGTTCCGCCGGAAGCGAGTACTTCCTGATCCATACTGGAGCCCAGCTGAGGTCCTCCTTGTCCAGGTTAAATCTTTCCACCGACTCTCTTAAGTACAGGCCCGCTGAGTTGAAGAAATAGGGCCCTTCATCCATGATTCAATTTCTATCTTCTATGCAAAGAAAGATCGTAGTAAAGAACCCTTTCGGTCCTATCTACAGGGTGACATGGCCTTTAGGCTTCCATTTGGCTGATATCCAACCTTGTAGTGCCTTTTTTGTCGGCCAGAAGCTGATAAATTTTCTAATAAGCGCATGGTCCTTCATAAACTGGATTTTCCCATTGACCCTGTGGCTGAGGAGTTCTATCTTGGGCCTTTCAACAACCACTGGTTTGCAAGTCTTCGATGTGACCCTGTGCCGTTTCTCTGACTCTGATTTCCCATCTGGTTTCTCTTTGCTTTCTTTTGTCTGGTGTGTGGACTCATTTGTCTTCTGTTGCCGTGGAGAACTTTCGTTGTCCTCTTCTTCTTGCACTGGATTTGAGGACAGAGAGCTTGGTTGCGTTGGAGGCTCGCAAGTGAATGTTGGGGAGGGCTTTTGGGCCCCCCCCTGGGAAAACCCCATTACTGCGGTGGTGTACCAAGGGAGGGTTGTTACTTTTTGATAGGCAATCGTTTTGCAAGGAGCAGGGAATGTGCAGGTTGCGTAGTTTGCGCCATCGTAGGGTTTTCAGAACCCTAGTTCCAGAGCGCTCGATCCTCCGCGTATTATATATATGCCATATTTTTTATCACAATAAAATATTTATTAATTGAACTTTTATTTATAATTACTATTGAAAAAAAGTCAAAACTCTTTTGTTATCAATTAAGAAAAAAATAAAAACCTCTCATGCATCCATTTAAGCCCATTTGTTTTTGTTATGGTCCATAAAAAGATTTAATCAACATTTTATACATGCATAAGACCTCCTTTTAGTTTACATAATGTTGTAAGAACTGGAATTTAAATATATTACACAATTTTACCTCTCATGTCAAGAATTTAATGTTACATATTAATACATAATTTTTTCTTTGTTAAAGTCCTCATAGATTTATCACTAAACAAAAAGAAAAAACATCGGAAATGATTAATAAACCAATAAGTATCTAAATCTAGAATAAATCTTCAATGTTGTTTCCAAATTCCCTATTTTCCTGTTTTGGTTATATTCTTCTCATTTTCCTATTTGAGAAGGATTGTGATCTTGAATCCTTATTATCATAGATATTGTACACCATGTTTTAAATTTAATTTATATATATGGAGATATGTTGCATAGTGAAAATAAGGGAGGTTATTTTACTATATTGAAAAACTTTGACAATGGTTGTAGTAGGCCTTTTAGTACACATATATAACACATATATGATTTTCCTTCTCCCTTTCATATCATGCTGTTAGATATTTTAGATTGATACTCACAATGTCATTTAAGAAAGGAGATAATATGAGTATATATTTAGCTTGATATCTTAATGAAATATAGTTATAAATTGATAACTTAAGCTTAGAATTAAAATGCTTTGGTCCATCTTGATGTCTATCCAAACCCTATAGAAGAATTCTACTGTAAATTAGATTTAAACACATTAAACACATATGCTGCAATTTGGTTTTTAAATTATAAATTTCTCAATCGGAAATACTTAGTTTGAAGTGTAAAAATGTTTCCACTGCAAAAAAAACATCTAAAAATGTTTGTGAATCTTACCAATTATATAAAATTTGAATAAGATGAATAAAAAAATAATATAATTAACAAAATAAAGAAAACAAAAACACATAACAATAGTATAAATGATGAAATAACACAAGTACATATCACTCTTCATTGTCACCACCTTGATTATCTTCCTTGCTTGGCATGATAACATGTTCTAAAAAATATGTTTTGATCTAGGGTCGTGTCTTAATACGAACCACTAATCCCTATCCAACAAATATAGGTAAAAAAACACGTGGTAACAGTGTTTGGGGAAAACATAAGGCTCCCTAGCTTCATGCCACATCTTTCTGGAGTTAATAGATATCATCCCATTATCGTGATCTTCCTTTACATTATTTTGATCAAAGGTGTCTTGCCACTCGCACCTAAAAATAACACATTGGAAGGACGAGAATTCCACTTGAATGATCTCTTGTATCTTTCCGACGTAACCTAACATCCCTTCTATTAGGTTTTGTTCTCGGTGGCTAGCATGACTAGTTGGTCGAACTTGACTTCCACTTCACAGTCTTGTGTCATGCTTCCATCATCAATATCGTCCGTGCGAAAATGATGTCCATGTGCCCACATAGATGGGAACAAATGCACCTATAAAAAAAGTGAAAAAATCACATCGTCATGTGTGTACTAACCCAAACATAATTAAAAATATAAAATATAGATGTTACAATTTAAAGGTGCATTATAAGGTTAAAAATGTCTAAAAATGGATTATTACCGAGTTGTTGCACCCAGTCCCTATGTGTAACGCATCCTCTTCAATAAGCGAGTAATGACCAGAAGCACCATATTTCTCTCTAGCTTGATCAACAACCCAACTATTAGGGAATGTCAATGACATATTTTCTTTTAAATAATCATGATAAGGCATGATTCTACCATTCAAGATTTGAATTATTTCTTGTCACTATACCATTTCCTCTTATGCTCGTATAATGTGACCCATGGTTGTGTCGCTTCCATATTGTAAAGAATGAATTTGTTGATGGATTCACTTTTTGAATTCACAAATGAAATCAAACCAACATATGTAGTACGTATGAGACCAAAATATGCATTAATATGAAGTTGAGTGTGAATAGTTACTATGTATAAATTTGACAAATGATAAGTCACTTACTCTTTATCATGTTCCTCTTTCCATTCATTTGGAGAAGCTCCCCTTCTCTTTTGTCTTCATCCCTATCGTCGTCTCGAATCACTGCACCTGGTGTGTTGTCGATATGGTTGATGTACTCACTAGCATAATAGAAAGACTCATACGATATAACCCATATGCCATAGACCCCTCAGGTTTTTCCATTTGTCAAACAAAACCTTTCAATTTCTTCATGCATCTCTAAGGAGAACATCCAATGACAAGAAAGCACTCCAACTAGTTCAACTTCATCTACTAGGTGAATTAGAAGATGAACCTATAAGTATGTGAAACTCATCAGCAGTTCCTTTCAAACATACAAACAATATATGTGATCTCTTGACACCACTATGGAATTCTAGCCATATATGAATGTGCTTTGTTGTGATCCAACGTAAAAATGTAGATAATTTAGATATGGCACATCGTAGGTCTTAGGGGAACTCATGTTTCACACACCCACACACAAGAAGAGGATAATGACACTACAAAGTAAATAGTACATTATAGAAAAATTAATTATAAAATATCCCATTGCATAAAAATAATAACAAATAATAAAATCATGTTTTTGACATACGTACTCTTAGAAGGTTCAAATGGGCATGTGATTTTAACCACGAAAAATGGTCTTCCATAGTGAATAAATGTGGTAGTGAAGACCCATATAAAGAAGGAACTCTCGCATGCATTATATCTTCCTTTGCCAAAGAAATATCATCTTTATTTAAAATCCATGGGACATCACCTTCTTTGAAAGACCAAGAGGGACCTACCTCTCCTCTAGTTTCTTGTCTTGGCCAATGCTTCTTTTTTGTTTTTGAAGAAATAAGATCTCTCCTAACAACTAATGTTTCATTTTCTTTCGATGATATGTGCCTCCATAAAGATGATGAAACATTTTTAAATATATGCATGGGATCTAGTAAGTAGGCAGTATTAAGATGTTTCCAATATGGGAGATAATAAAAGACATATTTCCTTTTCATCCCAATGAGAATTTTATTAAGATAAGTGTCAAATAATTCTAGATCATCGAATATAGGCTCCCTATTTGAATCGAACATTTAAACTCCTTCTCCTTCTCTCTCTCATATGCTCCAAGCCATTCAACTGGTGTCATTATTGCAAGCCTTTGGGTTCTCTGTGGTTTACCATTGAAAACGCATCTTGATCTTCTATAAGGGCGTTCTTCTGGGAGGAATACACTAGAGCAGACATACATTGCTTTTTGTTAGTGGTCAGACCACCTAGCCTTCAAAAAAGGTCCACAACATTTACATCCATAATACCCTTTTGTTACAAGACCTTCGAAATTGGCACGTTAGCAATCATGAAGATCAGAACAATTGCAGCGAATTAAATTAATATGCAAAACAATATTGTTACATATATAAACAAATCAATAAAAATGTAATTTACCAGAGTAAACTCCTAAGCCTGGATAATCATGTATAGTGTAAGCACATATGCCATACAACATAAAAATCATCTCTGTTGTGATTGGTATTTATGCATTTTACATATGTATCGCTTCCCATAATTCATTCAAATCATCTACCAATGGTTGTAAGTAGACATCCATATTCTTTACTTGTCTTCTACCATGGACTATGACAGCCAACATAAGACATTGATTCTTCATGGATAACCATGGGGGGATATTGTTGTTGATCACTAATACATGCCAAATAGAATAGTTGGTGTTTTTTAGGGAATATGGGTTGACACCATCCATGGCTATGATTTTCTGTAGACTTCGTACTTCATCCTTGAATTTTTTAGATCATGTATCCTTTGTATGCTTCATGGTTATTGAATCTGTTAGGATTCACATAATTCTTGATCCACTTCTATGTGAGGCATTCCATCCCTGCAACATAGCTAATTATTTGCAACAAAAGAGCCTTTGAATCCTTGGGATTATAGGCATGTGTCTCAATATCTTATGAGGAGGAAAATCTGATTTACCCATTCCTTTTATTTATGTTTCTTGTCATTCCCACATTTCAAACAGATCTCTTTATCTATATATTCTCATCTATATAGAATACAATAATTTGGACATGCATGATATGATATGTACTTGACACAACATTTTCAACAACCGCTTTACTTCTTCATAGTGACCCCACAAGATATTATCACTCAGAAGAATCTTATCTTTGAATAACCTACAGTTGGTGTGAAATACAATTGTACAATGTAATTATTGAACGTTCATTGAATTGAACATTTTTAATGTTGATTGTGAGACGAGATTTCTCAAAATATAAGGGACTTGATCAATCATGCGGGTGAATTACCTTAATATTGCCGAGAAAAATGCATTCGACATGCAAAACTTTGCTCTCAAGTTGTATAGTAACATTGTTGTCCCCATCTGGGTAGACTTTGACTTGCCTCCAAGTCTAAAGAGAAGGGTGGTGGAAGTATATTTCAGGATTTTGAATAAGGTATCAATGGTATGAAAATTATCCCCTAACTCATCGTTCTAGAATGAATCTAACAACATTACCTCCATGGTAGTCTTATCTCGTAAGTAATCATCCATACCAACCTCTATTTTATTATCTCCATTGCCAACTTGTGATGAATAACTACTATTGTTGCAATCATTCCTAATTGGTGAATCTGGACATAGTGGGAATTGAATAGGTGGTGATTCAACCATTATTTGTATGCTTCCTCTCCGAGCCTTAATCTTAATGCAGCTTTCTCTTGATTTAATGTTGTAGTGGGGTACACTAGAAGAGGGTAGGTGGGTCACTCATTATCACTAGAACCCAAATTTAAAAATATATTGAGCATTATTACATCAATGTTATTAGTAAGCATGCCAATGCAATTAGTTTGTTGAAATTACATTATACCAAACAATTGTTATCATCATTGATATAGGATTTTGGTTGGAAGATGAAATGTTCCAACTGGCAAGGTGAAGCGATTGCCCATTTTCATCTACCAATGACTTGCAATATGCTACTCCTGATAAGAGCTTCCTACATTTTAGAAATGGAGGAATATTTTCTGCATCTAGACTCGATTTTGAATCAGGATCTTGCAAATTTGGATACATTTTTATTCACATTGACATGGATTAAAAAAAAATTAATTAGATAGTCGAAATATAAGTAAAATATGAACTTATCTGAGATGGAAAGGTAGAAATATGTGAAGGAATTTAATCAATAATATGGAGCGAGCTAGAATTTGAAAAATTGGCCATTTGATATTATGTGATTTTCTCCCTACATTTGAGCTAAATCAGAAATAAAATTATGTGTACATATCTAAAATTAATTTCAAAAACCATATAACCACAATTTGAATTTCAATATAGTTTTCAAACCATTTTTCAAGAACTTTAAGAAAAAAATGTATACTATGAACTATTGTACAGTGCTCTTATCAAAGCTAATTGCACTGATGTGTTTAAATAATAACAAGGGTGTTCAAATAATAACCGCGTCGGTTTTCAACA
>APFE030551766.1:0-63058 GCA_000404065.3 Pinus taeda | reverse complement strand
AAAAAAAAAAATTAATAATTAAATAATTAATTAAAGAGACAGCCGACTTCTCAAAAATTGAGAGCCGTCCCTCCTCTTTGCTTTCATAATCTCTATTTATACCCTAATTAGTTGCTCTTCTTCTATCAAGCTTCAAGTTGCCCTGATGATGGATCCCAGTTGGGATTCGAAACGTTGGCAGGAAAATCTTCTTACTGTGGAATCTCCGATGAATGAATAAAAAATATTGTACCACAGAGGTCTCAAATCTAGAAAAATTATGTTATCGATGTTAACCACACAAGTTACCATAGCTCTTTTTGGCTGAAGTTTATTTGATTTATGTATAAATAGATTTAATGGCTTATGTTCTAAATGGTGGAGGTTGTATATTGATAAAAAATACTTTAGAAGTTGTCAACTAACAAAAATATTGATTGAACAATTATAGTACATCCAAAAAAGTAGAAAATGAAAGTTCTTTGTAATTTCTTTACAAAATTAATATGTTTGAACTATATGTAGGTTTAAATAATATGTATTGGTTAGTGTGTGTCATGCAGATCCACAAAATGAAAAAGTTTGATAAGATTATTTATAATCTAAGTGGAGAAGAGCATAAAATCATGATAGAAAAATTGCAGAAAGATGAATCAGGTGAATGAAAAATTACTATTCAATATGAGGTTTTTTTTTTTAATTTCCATTAATAATATACTTAAGAATATTATATACCATGTTTCAAACAATTCATTAATTCATATATGTTTAATTTTCTACAGAGAGAAACAACGAAGGAAAAACTAAGTGTTGTTCTAAGAAAAGAAAAATTATAGAACATGTAAATAACAATGAATTGGTCCTTAACTCATCTGGAGTGGTCTTGAAGGTTTATGAAGGGGTGGGGGGCGGATAGTTTGGTTTACAAAACTATGAGGGATATAGTGGAATGAATGTATAGACGCACTTTGCACTTACAATACAAAAATCAATCCAATGATTTCAAGAATCAAATTAAATCTAAACTACAGGAAGCGTTTCTAGAGAAATGGTCAATGAGACTTGTTAGACTTTGTAATGTTCCAACTTAGGAAATACAATGATAAACAAAGAAAGAATGTACATGCAAGAAGAAAATTCAAACACATAAGTGAATACCCATAATTTCTCCAAAAATAACACCTAGTTGATCCATTTTATTAATTTAAACAATAGTACAATGGGGTATGGTGTGAGTGCACTTGGGCTTTCCAAAGAGGTAAACTAGACAAACCCCATATGGAAAATGTGATGTCCAGATGTTGGAATGTGTTGCTTTACCTATGCCCTACACTGCCCTTGAAGAACCGCATTGTATGCTAGAAAGAGCTTGTTGAACGACCCACTTTCGGTGGTCAGAAAATTCTATAAAATTAACCCCAGGCTCCTCTCCAATAACCCACAAAAACACGGAAAGGGTTTGTCCTGGTTCTAACCCCTGAATTCGACACCAATTCCTACGTGCTACTCAACTAGCTTGGTATTTCGACCCACCTAGAATATCACTGCTATTTCCCTCCAAATAGTGAAATAGGCTAGTGGATTCCTTCTCTGGATGACTTACCAAAATATCGAGTCAAATCAACCCAAAAATACCACCCCTCCTCAGCTCCCACGTGTACCTAGAAGTTACTCTTGCACATGCCCACCAGAAGGGTTGCGCTGCTCAACAAGAGCTCCTCAAAATCTCACTAACACTTCACCCCAAATCTCTTGCAATACGTAATCCAATGCTCCCGTGGAATTTTCAAATTTTGTTTCTCTATGCTGGCCTCTCCAAGAAATTTGGATTTCTCTACTATGCCCATAATGCAACAGAAAAGCACCACGAAATGCTTGTGATGATGTTGGACTAGCTCACAAAAAGGATTTTGATTTCCCTCCTTGGGCTGACACTCGAATTCCACCGAAGTAAGGAGTAATAAACTGGCATTAGAATCTTGGGTGTAGACTTGGCTCAATAGCTCAAGCGTGCTTGGTGAGAGTAAATGTCAAGGTGTCAAAAAGCCCACACAATGGAGGTCAATTTTACTATTTATTGTTATTGCTTCTCTTCTCTCTTGTGGGTTCCACAATTCGACCTCCTTGCCTCTTCCCTCTAATTAGACTTCTTTAAGGAGTGTGAATTTCTCATGGGGTGGCCTTCACATCCCACTATGTGATTAATCTTCCCTTTTTATAATGTTTGGGACCTCTACCACACAAAACTAAATTTATTAAATTTCACCCACTTTTCTTAAGTTTGTACCGAAAATTGTTCTCCATCCAAAATTTGCAAAATTGAAAAATTCTTTAATTGGAAGGGATATTATAGACTTGCAAAAAAAAAAAAAAAACAACAACAACAACAACAAAAATGAATCATTAAAAATGAAATATTCCTAATTAAAATGATATTCTAGAATTATGTGTATATATTACTACAAACCATTCATTTATTAATATCAATTTTGTTATATTTAGTTTTCATATATCAATATAAAAATAGTTTATTACTTTTTTTAGGAAAGTTATGAAAATCCCAAAGGATCAACAAGCTGATATGCGAAACATGGCAGTAGGAATGTCCAAAAAAATGTACAAGGAGATGGTCAAAGAAATGGACATAATTGCATCACAGGAGGAGTCATATTAATAACAACGTGCTTCAAATGTATATAATCATGATTGAATTTGTAATATAATCAAATAATTTAGCATTAAATATTAATTTTCAAGTATTTTCTTGCAGAAAAGAAAACAAAATGGAACTCATTCAACACAGAAAACATGACAAAAAGGAATAAAAATGTTGATATCAAAGTTTGTGAGTAATTGTTAATATTTCCTTATAACAAATCAAAGTTTAATTTTGTATATTTTAAGTTGTTTTACAACAATGATCTTTGAATGCCTTCAAATAGGTGCTAACATACAAAGAAAAGTCAACAGTAGAATTGATTGACAATGGGTTAAATATGGGTTGTGAGTATGTGTTGGCATATCAAAAATTAATTGTGGAAATTGTAAGTATCTATGTTGTTTTACTTCTCTAAGTTTATAATTAATAGAACAAAAAAATCCTTTATATTAAATCTATGATTTATAATGAGGTATAAAACTTGTAGGAAACAAAGTATGGAACTAGACCAACAGAAGACTTGTTTCAACAAGGCATGCGACTTGGTTATGAAACCATGTGTATAGTTCATGAGTCACTTCTTGATATGGTACATTGCTATTCAATTTACATTAGTGTATATTATTTATTTCAATTCTCATTATTCTCACCAATGTAGATACACTCATTACACTTCATTTTTATGTTTGCAAATGGAACATGATCAAGAATACAAAATTAATCGATGCAATCAAAAAAACATTTGTCCAAATAACTCAAATAATGGAAGTAGCTCGAGCACTGACAACAATTTTAGTGAAAAATGATGATCTATTTGGATGTCAATTCAAGCTATTGTATTTTCTGAAATAATTGTTTGTGAAAATCAGACATTTTGTTTAATGTAATGGACATAGTGTCCCAATTAAAAGACAAGGGGTTACTAATAACTATTTCATTTTGTATGACAAAGAGCCTCTTATTGATATAATCGAATACATTTTAATTTATTTTATTGCGCTATCCAATGTCATGAAATGCTACACCACTAATTAAATATTATAATGAAGAGATGTGAAATCTGATGATATAACAAAATCATCCAAACATTATATACAAACAAACTGATCAAAATTTAATTATATGGATACTGTTATAAGATATATGACGATTTCCTGGAAGCAAACATGACATTTCTGGAAATGAAGAACATAATTGTGGCTCGCTTACTGGTAAAATTGAACCCAAGGGAGGGTTTAGCAAAAAAAATCAACCTCCAACTCCATGGGTATGCACATTCTCAGATAATTGATTATGAATATTTTCCTTTCCGATGCCACCGTTTCCATAAGCATGGTCATTTGGTGAGGGATTGTACATTGGGGTTTTGTCAAAGAAGGCGCCAGAAGGGAAATTCGAGGATTGATGAGTAGGGGGTAGCAGAGGGGGAGGAAGCAGGACAAGTAGTGATTGAGGGAGTTCAGAGGGATCTTGATTCGACTTAAATGGAGATTGAGGAAGCATTTCCTAGTCTTTAAGGGAATCAAGGTAGGTTAGGAAGTGAGTGACATCAAGAGAAAAAGGAAAGAATTAAATAAATGGAAATTAAAAAAAGGAAGATACTGAGTGGAATGGACGAGTAGTGGAGACTAAAAAGTAGATCAATATGGGTCTCGGTTGAGGACAAAAACACAAAATTCTTTCAAAATTATGCAAAAGGTAGGAAGAATTGCAATACTATCTGGGAAATACAATGACCTGAGGGAGGAATAGAAAAATCCTTTGATGAGATAACAAGCCTAGGTAGGGACCACTTTAAAGGTATGTTCAGAGCTCCAAAAGAGACCATTATAGCAAAGTTATTCAAGTGGCTCAATTATTTCCCAAATATGTGGAATATCATGAAAACGATATGATAATGGCATCTATTACAAAGGGAAAAGTTGAAGGAATTCTTAAAAAAATGCAGAAGGATAAGAGTTTGGGGCCTACTGGATGGATGATATAACTCTTCCAACAAGTTTTTGAGCTTATTGGGGATGAATTAATTGGGGTGGTGGAGGACTCGAGAGTCAGAGGATCGATACATGAACCATTCAAATCAAATTTCATAGCCCTCATCCCCAAAACTGACGATCAAAACCATTTAAGGAATTCATGCCTATTTCGTTTTGTAATTGTATCTATAAAATCATAGCAAAAGTTATAGATATACACCTAAAACCCATCCTCTCCAGGAACATATCAAGATAACAATTCAAAATTTTGGATGGAAGATAGATACATGAAGCCATCAGAGTTGCTCAGGAAGCCATGGACAATATGAAAAAGAGCAAGAAAAAAGGGTTCATTGTGAAGATAAATCTATTGAAGCCGTATGACAGAACTAGTTGGATATACCTTTGCCTACTTTTAACCCATTTGGGGTTCGACATTAGTTTCATAAATTGGGTTATGGGATGCAATACAAATGTAAGCTTTTCCGTACTTATCAATGAATATGATTCCCCATTTTTTCATAGCTAGAGAGGGATGAGGTAGGGATGCCCCTTGTCACCCTTGTCATTCTTACTAGCAGCTGAAGGTCTTAGTCAGCTAATCATTGTAGCAAATGATAGAGGGGAGATAAAAGGGATTGAAGTAGCTACAAATTTGTTCATCACCCATCTCCTTTTTGTAGATGATGTCATGCTGTTTAGTAATGGGGCGAGAGAAGACATCCAACAACCGAAAATCGCACTTGATATTTTCTTAAAATCTACGGGAATGAAGGCTGATCCATGGAGGAGATAAATAGAGTCACTACAAGCCTCCCTTATCCATAAATTCCTATGACAGAAAACTTCAAATACTTAGAATTTCACCCAAAGCGGGATAACTATAGAGAACACAATTGGCATTGGTTAATGGCAAAAGTTGAAAATAGGATTAAACACTGTAGCTATAAGTGGATTTCAAGGGTTGGCAGGTTGGTACTAATCAAATCAGTTCTATTAATGGTCATTATGGTTTACTTGATTTCCTTCACATGGGTACTAAAAGGCATTTTAGCTTAGATCAGGAAACTGTGGATGGTTTCTGTGGGCCAGTTCAAAAGAGGAGGGTGTCCTTCCATGGGTTCCTTGTGACAAAATATCCATCCCAAAGGCTTAGGGAGGTTGGGGTATTAAGAATCTCCCCATTTTCACATCCTCATTAATGGAAAAATAGGCATGGAGACTAATAACAAAGGAAAACTTGTGGACAATGGTAGTAAAGAGAAAATGTATAGACCTTGAACCTATGGAGGAGTGGATTCACAGAGTCAATAAAAACTAACTAGTGCATCATCAATATGGAAGGCTACTCCAGAATCAATAGTCATAATTGAAGAAGGGTTTGCTTGGATGGTAGGGAATGGGGAAAAAGTAAAAATAGGGGGCGATTTGTGGGTGGGATGCAACGAACAATTTTCTCTCCCAAGGGAGATCAAGGTGTTCCTCAACAATCAAGGCATAACCTCCCTTAACTAGATTGCGGTCTCTGAAAAGTCCTCTCTTTGGAAACAATGATGGAAAACTATCGAAGGCCTTTAAATTCATCCGTAGTGGAGTGGTATATGGCAATGCTTCATCAGAGACTTGATTCGATCAAATGTCAGGTTAAGAGATCATCTAGGTGAGCTTCGGTGGGTACACGCCCCAAATGGCATGTACTCCCCAAATATGGCTATGATTACTATATTGACAAAAGGTTTCAGGGAGGCCAAAAATGGTGGTGGAGATCAATCTAGTAGCTGAAATGTCCAGCAAAAGCAAGGTTGTTCTTTTGGTGTCTCCTTAGGAATAAAGTCCCTACTTGGGATAATCTACAGAAAAAGGAACAAGAACGGACCTAGATGGTGTACACTTTGCAAAAAATACAGAAGAAACTACATACCATGTTTTCCTAACCTATCCTTTCATTTCAAAAGTTTGGGAGCTCACATTGAATCTCATGGGAATCATGTAGGGCTAGAGAGGGCAGTCTCTCATGGAGGCTTGACAACTCTGGTGGTAAGAAAATAAAGAGTAAAATCCAAAAGATATTCCACCCATCATCTCCTGGAGAATTTGGTTGGATAGAAATAAGGGGGTATTTAGGGATGTCCCCTCGGCACCATACCTCATTGCAGTCGAATTCGCATCAATTTTTTCTCTCTTCCCGCTGACTACTTCCCCACAAATCTCTCGAATCATAAAGGAAGAACAGATAAACCCTCTTATACCTTGGGCCTATTTTGACGAAGCATCGGATGCTCAAAACATATGTGGGGTGTGACTAGTCATTTTTCATAATGAACACAGGTATTGGAAAGCTTCAATAGGCCTTGGGGAAGGATGATCCATATTTCTTCAATTACCAGAATTGTTTAAGACCTTTTATTTCTGTGATGTTAATATATATATTTTTAAAATAGCATAAAAGAACCACATGTGCATTCTTAAACAAGAGGACACATAATGACGATCAACAAACCAATAACACAACACATTGATAACGAAATTCGCCCAATGTGGGTTACGTCGTCGGGCTCGGTGTCAATATGGTGGAAGCTGCTTCATATAATGTTGTAAATGATGATAATGTACATGGAATATTCTTTGTCATAATAAGGAAATATACCCTTGACAAGAGTGGCTTGTCTCTCCACAAGACGTTCTCCCTGCAAGAACTCTCACTCAAAATGGGTCTTCCTTCAACATGACAAGCTAATACATTCTCACAATAATGTGGTAACAAGTATCCCTCATAGTGTTACATAGGGATCTCAACAATAAGACATCATTTGAGCAAAAAAAAAAAGGAAGCATGACATAACTACATCATATACCTCCATTTTCGAATATGGCTGAAAAATACAAAGCTCGGTTACTGAAATGGACTGAACCATTGAATTTCTGGCGATGAGTGGTGTAAAATCGACTGCCAACTTGTCCTATTAGATAAAATTGACTCGAGGTTTGAGTCAAGGTTGACCTGGTTAAATAACAATGGATTTAGGGTTTTCCTGGATAAATATTATGCGTATTGTTGCTGGTTATTTTATTATTCCTCTCTATAAATCTCAGTAGATCTTAGTAATAATTTATCTCTCTGCAGTAAATTTCATAACATGTCCAATTCTGACACCGTAAAAATCTCGGCTCTCGAGAATCTTTTAGAGTCCCCCAAAGATTCTTGCCTGAAGATTCTCAAAATATTCGCTGCTCAAATGAATATTCTGAGCACACCACTGCACTCCTTGTGAAATTCTATGAAGAATGAATATAAAGTTGGCTACATTCCAACACTGTCAAAATTCAGCCTCCAAGGGAATCTTTAATATTCCACAATATTCTTCAAAGATTTTGTGCCACTGGGCACATGTATTTCCACTGCTCAGATGTAATTTTTGACTGCATCGTTAGACTTCTAGCGAGAAAACGTATAAAAAATACTATAAACACTTAAATTATATCACCATAAAAATTTACCTCCCAAGGAATCTTTTCAGCATCTTGAGATTCTCATGCGTCAAGCTTCCGCTCCTCTGACCGGGCAAGATTCCACCTGATCGGGCGCTCATGGTTCCATAACTTCATGGTTCTACACTTCTCATCTGAATTTCTATTGCCTCCTCTCGTGCGGCGCTCCTCCAATCTCCTCGGTCGACTGGTAAAAGTGAGTTCATATAGTTTTTGGGTGGCAAAGCCACCAAGGTACGAGCCAAGGCGTGTTGGTGGCAGACTTTGCTACACCGATGGAGGTTATGGGTTCGTGTCCTTGGATTGGAATTTTATTTTAACAATAGTCAATGGTTAAAATTTGTGTTGGTGTGGTTTGTAATTTTAAACCTTCGCATTAATTTTTGGAGTTGGCAGTTGGTGCGGTTATACTTGACCACTGGCGGCATCTTAACGGTTTTGCATTTATTATTTATGGAACCACCCATTAGGGTCCAGCTCACGTGGGCCGGGTGAGTTCAACCCCCACCCATTGCAGGTCGTCCCATGTGGGTCAGATGGGTTCAACCCCCTCTGGTTTCCCTCCATTTGCGTTGGGCCATGTGGATGGCGGGTCTACCAATTCATATGATATATTTGCAATGTATTTGGTGGGTGTGGTGGGGTTGGCGGCATGCCACCCCAATCCACATTTTTTTCATATAACAAATATATATGACATGTGACCAGTGGGGTGTGCAAGTCTGGTGGGCCTGGCCCGCCCCCTTTTAATTTTTGACTTATATATATAGCCTGATTGGTTAAAAACCTTCGATCAGAATAACTTGTGTGCTAGGTATCTGCCAATTTTTTTCCTCCTTAATACTGCCACTTGGCCAAGTTTGACCCAAAATTTAACCGTGAATAACTCGACCATATAGCTCAGATTTGAGTGTCATTCGCACTGTTGGAATTAGGGCAATGAGCACTTCGATCTGGTCCTGGTTTGAGACCAATCCAAGGAATTTGATTTTTGAAATATTATAAGCCCTCTTTGACCTTTAAGGGTCTCTGGAACCACTTGGATCAAAGGAACAAACAACTTTGCAGAGATCCAAACACTGAAACTATTGCTATGCTAGATCAGGGACTTAGGGATTGATTCTGTGCAAATCTTCGGAGATTCGGTAAATGTTATTAATTGGTTTAATGAGAGTTAGAGATGTCAAAACCACATTTTGTTCCCAATTATTGAATAAATTTTATAGATTAAAATGATTTTTTATTACATATTTGTTTATCTCGTCTACAGGTAGTAGAACACCGCAACAAATTTCCATCGGCTCTGTAATATTTTTTTCTCTGCCTTGGTGTCATTCATGAAAAGAACACCCCAGGGTGTTTTTTTATTATATACACATCGGGAAATATACATTTCAGGCACTGGTGTGCTTTGCATTCAACGCCTCAAGAATTTTGGTTATGTATACAACACCGATGCTTTTATTTTTTTAACACATTGGTGCTATTGTTTCCATGAAGTGCACCGCTACAAACACATCTTCTAAAACCTTCGACTGCCCAATTTGTTCAGTATTGATGAAGTTTCATTATCATTTCCACTAAAACATCTGCTACCACAAACCGATGTTGTGGCAGAGGTTTTTTGGACAATTTTTGCCAATTTTATCACACTAAAAACCTCCATTATAAGCTCCACTAGAAGGTATTTTCCTTGTAGTGTGTGCTAGCCATTTTAGGCTTTGTACAACCATTTTAGGCCTTGTACACTTCCTATGACTACTTCAATGCCTCATGTAGTTGCAATTAAATATACCTAATATTTTCAACAAATGTCTCCTTTTTCAATGCTTCTCTTGTGATGTCTTCCTTTACTCCTTATTTTCCATACAAGCGAAAACATGGAAAATTCCCAAATAAAGTTTCAAAAGGGAATTTGTGAGTATAAATGTGGATTACTCTATTATAACAATGTTAAATCTATATTAGATTTTCATTCTAGGCCTTTGGATGCTTCTGATTATATCTTTCAAAAGATAAGCCAATAATCTTGTTGACTACTAATGGTTTCACATCCATCTTTGGATGGAACAATGAAGATCTCTTCAACTTGGTGTTCATGTTCTCCCAAAGTGTAGTCCAAAAGGCACCAAGAAATCTAGTATCCCTATTTAGTATGATGCTTCTTGGTACCCCAAAGTGCACCTAGACCTATTCAAAGAACATGTTTGTTGCTTCTTGTCATTTGATGATCCTTTTACAATAAAAAAGAATGGACATCTTTTCTACCACAAATAGATAGTCACGTCTCTTCATAATTCTTGGAAAACCGCCCTCAACATATATGGAAATTCTTTCCAAGCGTTAAGTGGTATAGGTAAGGGATCATATAGACCTTACTAATATTACTAGGCTTGTTAGTACAACAAAGTATGCATTCCATAATACATGAAGCTACATCTTCTTACATTTTAGGCCAATACACATGCCTTCGCAAGTTGACAACTATCTTCCTAACAAAAAAATGTCCTATAACCTTGGAGGTGTGAGTTTCTCTAATAAGTTGTAATATTTCACCTTTAGGGACATAGATCTTGTGTATCTTATAGAAAAAACCGATTTTGGAGATGATAGTTAGCCTTATTGTCATATTCTTCTACACATATTTAGCCCTGTGGATATTGAAACACCTCTTTAAAGTCCTCGTATTATATGTATGCATCATAAGTAAAATGTTCCATGTTCCTAAGAGTTCCCAAAGCTATAATATTGGATGTGGGTGGCCTTGAAAGCATGTCTATCAACTTTCTAGTATTTCCCTTCTTATATTTGATGACTAGATGAAACCATTACAAAAACCCCATAAACCTATTTTTTCTAGTAAATTGTTGAATCTTACTTCTTGTCTACAAATACTATAATGGATATTGATTAGTGTGGATAATCATTTCCTTTCCCATAATATAGTGCTTCCACTTCTCAACAACTTTAACAAGAGAATAAAGTTCCCTATCATATGTACGCAAGTTTAGGACACCCCCATGAAAAATTTCAAAATGATAGTATATTGGCTTACCTCCATACATCAAGAATGATTCCATAGCATATCCACTTGTGTTCATCTCCACTTAAAAGTCTTCTACAAGTTAGGCATTACAAGAAATAGTGCTTAATTGATCTTTCATTTAAATTCATAAAAAAAAATTATGATTCATTCCACACTTGAAACTCTAACCACTAGATAGTATGGCATGGAGTGGTGCAAGTATCATTGAAAATGATGTTACTAAATTCTGTAGGTACTACACTGTCCCAGAAAAGCTCCTAAGTTTATTGATATTAGTAGGAATTAGCCACTTGAGGATGGCATCCATCTTCATAGGATATATCTTGAGTTCCACTCTAACAATAATGTATCACGAATACGCTAATGAGTGCAAAGAAAAGTCACATTTCTTAATATTAGCCAATAGTTTATGCTCTTTCAAAGTCTCTCATGCTTCAATGAGATGTGATATGTGATATTCTCTATTAGGGCTATAAACCGACATGTCGTTGAAATACATTATTACAAATGAATCAAAATAGGGATGGAATACATCATTCATCTATTGTATAAATGTATTTTTTGCATTAGATAAACCAAAATGCATTACCAACCATTCATACAAACCTTGCCTTTTATTGAAGGTGATCTTTCAAGTGTATTTTTCTTTACTACATACCCAATAGTATCTTTATTTGAGATCCACCTTGGTGAAGTACTTTGCATGATACAACTGATCTAAATCATCATTTTCAAGTAGAGGTACTGATTCTTGAGTGTGGTCTCATTCATAGCTCTATAGTTGATAAACATTTTCCAAGTTCGATCCTTCTTGTGTGCCATGATGATAGGTGAACCACAAGGTGATGTGCTTGGTTGAGTTCCTCACTACTCCAATAGTTGTTACAAATTTTTCTTCACTTTGTTTGCTTCCAGAGACGTTGTTTATATAGCACAATATTTTGTAATGGTGAGTGTAGAAATAAATATATCTCATGTTCCACTTCCCTCTTAGGTGGTAACCCTTTAGGATCCTAGAACATTTTTTTTGCATGCCTACAACAACTCTTCCAATTGTTGTTTTTTTCTTTGGTACATCTATTTAGGGATGCCTTTACTCTTATCAAATTATTCATCCCTTAGTTAATTCTATCTTAAGAAAATCAATACAATTTTCTACTAAAGAAATATTTGATTTATCTTTTTGTGCATTGGTGATGAGTATCCTTGAATAGGTGGCACTAGTTTCCTTTCCTCATGAAAAACCATATCCCTCATATACATGTAGCAGCTCCTAAACACTACCCCACACACGTCAAAGGGTATTTCATCTAACTCCACTTCATAATAAAATATGCACTTATATTAAATTTGATCCTATACTTTTTAGTGACCTTGATCTCTACATCCTTATTTACCCATCCCAATGGATATGGCCTTGAATGATCATGAAATTCTAACTAAATCTTGCTAACCATATCATCTACTAATAGGTTGGATTGTGAATGAGTTAAATACAACATCCACCTTGGTCTTTTCGACTTGGATATTAATATGTATTTTTTTCATATCCTTATCCTTAAAAAAGGATGTAGATGCATTTATTAGTAGATTTAACGCTTTGGTGGAACTAGGTCTTCTATCTTGGTAGGATGTGAATGAGAGTTTAATATATTTTGATGCATACAACGAAATGCTACTAAGGGAAAGGAATAAAGTGGATAATTTTTGACATGTTGCAGGAACTCTGAAAGGGAAATTTGTTGTGGACAAACTGACTGATGATTTTTAGCTCATCATTCAAGTAAAAAATATTTTTACAATTGTTCCCAATTACCATAAATATACTGAGGTAAATGTTGCCTATAGGAAATTGTCAACATTTCATCATCTAGGTGGAGTGGAGTGGGACAGGTTGTCCAAGTTTGTTCCATGAAGCTTTTGAGATTACGTCGATAAGAAATAGTTGAATTGAGGTATTTTTGGTAGG
The DNA here is from genome assembly GCA_000404065.3 of Pinus taeda. Lineage (NCBI taxonomy): Eukaryota > Viridiplantae > Streptophyta > Pinopsida > Pinales > Pinaceae > Pinus > Pinus taeda. Next base: position 49,940 of record APFE030551766.1, on the reverse strand, counting down.
TAATTAGTTCAAGTTGTTGAAATTACTTTATTATTTAACAGAGTAGTTCCTAAAAGGTTGCATCCACAACTAAAATCTATAATTGTAGTAATTTTGTATAAATGTAAGAAAAAGACTTAGAAGAAAGGTTGGATTTTGGAGACATACTTTTATTATATTTCTCCGTGGACAATATTTTTATGATCAATCATAATAGATTATCTTTTCATCTATTTGCAATTTGTATTTTTTCTTTGTCTTAATCTAATTGTTGTAAATATCAATATTTACATATATAAGATATTTTGTAGTTATATGAAATACTCTTAAGGATGCTAAAGTTGAGCATAAATTTTCCCTAGGGCCAATTGTAACATTTATCTAAGTACAGATATTTATGTTAGGTGTAGTTTGTTTCTATCTTTCCCCTACTTGGTGATCTTGTATGATGAGTATTTCATATAATTATAGCATGTTTACTAGAATATTTTTCCAAGTGCATCTTCTACATTGAAAATTTAAAGCATTAGTTTAATGTTTCAAGTCTTTCAATATATATTATTTCTATAGCTCGTTCCTTCTCTATACATAAGTGTGTTTTTGTTGGAAAAAATCTTGTTGACTAATCAATTTAAAACCAATGGTTCCATAGTTCTAGGAGTAAACATAATCTATTTTCAATTATTTATTAAAAACATAGTCCAATGCCATGTCATAGTTCCCTATCCACGAATGATCTCAAGGCACAACAACTAGATTAATGCTCAAATTTATAAAAAATAATCAAAACTAAAATGAAAGAATAATTAAATGAATGCACCAATAACATAAATGAACATGATATGTAACCTATGAAATTGAATATAAACCTAGCTAGAAGGTGATGCCTACTCTTTTCTTTCTTTTCTTTAGTTATAAAATGCAAGTACAAAGAAAGGGGAATTATTTGTGGAGTTTATTATGACATTATGGCCTAAATGGTTGCTATAAAAGCTTCTAACGCTCTATTATGCTCTCAAATATAAGTCCTAGATAATTTTCTCATCTATGGAACAAGTACAATGCTAAAATAATGGATCCCCTTCTCTTCTTAGTGACCTAATATTTAGCATAGCCTAGTGACCATATAAGGTTAAGGTTTTTGCATGTCTCAACCCTCAATAGTGTTAGGATTTGAACCTTCTAGAATATTCTTAAAAGTACACATATAACTAGCCCCACATGTGTCAATAATGGGGGTTGATTTGGCATCCACTTGGTACCATGGTGGTCAACAAGGTAGTTCAACTTGCAAGAGGCATAACTTCAACACATGAATTCTAATTAAGGTGCTTTTCACACCCTTAGAAAGTCCTCAGTGTGGATATCAAAAGATTAGCTAAGAGATATGCTCACAATTTTTCGACCTTAATAAGTTTCATTTAATGCCTCAAACTAGATTTGGAAGGTTCTAAACCCAAACTTTTCAGCCTAGGACCTACCTCTAAAATGAGCTCTACAAGCCAATTCCTCCAATTTTACACCTAGAAAGTACCAATATAGACGAAAAATTATAGAATGAAACTATTATGGATTAGAAATAGTTATCTTTATCTAGTTACCAATGATGCTCTTATAGTTACCGTTCCCACCATATTACAAAGATCTTGAGAAATACCATTTATAGTGAGAATGAGAAACTCATTGATGATAATTTTCTCCCACAAACAAATTAGTTGGTCCAAGTCAAAGTCAATCTCTCCATATTTGTAAACTATGAAAATTGATTTCAACATAATTAATGGTCCAAACTCTATTTTCCTCACTTCTTCTTCAACTTCAACTCCTTACTCATGATCATTCCAATTCTAGTCAAACCATTTTCTTTATCACCCCATATATATATTTTTTCATACTCATAGGTATGTGGAAGGTTGTTGACCACTCAATCATTTACCCCAAGAGTCAACTACAATTTCATAGCATTTTCTCCTAGCCTTCTCTCATTGCCACACGTTGACACCTTGAGTAGCCATGTATGTTTCCATCGATGCATCAACATACTTTGTCGTGGGGAACTTGCTTATTTTTTATGTGAAAGAAATGATGTAGATGAAAAAATATACCATGCTATGCATTCTTATCTTGTGTGAACTTATTATCTCTACATATCCTTTGATGGCTACATAGCTAACATGTTCCTCCACATGATTGAAAGGATGCCCTTCATTTCTATATCCAAAAAACATTCAATTATTCTAGCCCGTCTTATGGAGAGTGTAGAGAATGAAGTAACAAGCTACCCTCCTTCATTCACACCTTTGCATGCAAAAAATGTTTCATCATTTTCACGCATTAACAATTTTCAGAGGGGATCGTTGAATTCTCAAAGGCATAAATTAAATAGCTTCAAGCATGAAATCCAAGGATTCTTATGGAAAGAAGAATCAACTAGAAATTTTAATATTAGCCATTTTGACATTTCAAGAATACATTGAAATCAAATACTAGAAAAAGATCACATCCCTAATCAATATAGCCTCAAGAGGTATAAAAACCATCAAGAAGCATCATCTTCGATGATTTGGTTACATAACACAAGGTTGGTGCACCTTAAGGATTTTCATACCTCTTGAGACTACATTGATAATGGATTTAATTTGTTGTAACCGCTTATTTTCAAAAAGAGTATAGCATCAACCTTGTACTTTCAAAAATGAAAATGTATTTGAAAACCAAAGCTGCATAGAGATTATGAACATATGATTATAGAAGTTACATGTATTTCATACATTTTTGCCTTGTCTCCAATACTCAAGCAAGTGCATAGTCTTTAAACTAAAAATTAGTAAATAAGATATTTGTGTCTTAACTCATATTTTATTAAATTTGGAATTAAATATTAGGTCTAGAGTTTTAAAATAACCAAGAACCCTAATTCTAGTGATGGCCTCATAATTAAAAAAAAGTCCAATTTTAATGAAAAATGTGTTTCTTGAGATGGTATAATGGATTAAGATATTTTGGTGTTATTATTGAGTTAATACCCACTGTTTGCATTGAATATGCCAATGTTAGCATGTCAAGAAATGATGCTTTTTTAGATGGTGTTGGGTGTTATTTATGGGTTCCTCATTTCTTGAATCCACCCTCATTTTACTAGGAGGCATACTTAATAGTGAAAGAAGATGACATATAAAATACCATCGAAATTTGTTCACAAGGTAATGACTTTCTTCTTGATATAAAATTTTCTTATTCTAAACATGATAGTTTATGAAATAAACTTTGTGTTAGCTATATATTTTAGTACTTTATAAGGAGGGTTCCTCCTACAATAGTTATCTAAGGGTGGATCAAGGAAGTGCAGGGTTAAAACGTTTACATTACACTCACACTTGTAACTTCACTAATGGATTCCTTTTATTTCAATTTAATTATCACAACCATGTGGTATAGATCCTAAGGAAAGGCCCTTAGTTTTGTAATAATTACCTTGTCATGTTCTTTGCTTGGTTTGATCATTTCTTGGTTTATAATGTTGCTTGATTATTTTATGTTGTCAAGGGAAAGTTTCATGTACTTTTAGTGCAATTCTAGTTGGACCTAGAATGCATTTAAGCCATACGATGATGTTTGACTACCATGAACCTGCATAATACATTAAGAAATTCATGCTTATATGAGTGGGGGATATGAGTCACAAAAGGTTATTTTAGTACACCAATTTGCCTAGTAGTTTCTTTTAGTGTTAAAGACTATATTATTATATCAATGACTTTATGTTAGTTCCCTAAGTTTACTTTTCAATGACCTAAACAACATAGGTTCCACCATGTTTAAATGCTTCCAAAGAAACAAACAAGTATGAAGGTGGTTGGACAAAATTATTTAAAATAATAAGGGTTATATGGCTACTAGAACTCAAGTCCTTAAATCCCTAGCTCTAGCTCCAACAATTTAAGCTTCTAGTAGGTGGCAAGATTTATTGACTAGCCGACCCTCTACTATATTAATGTAACAAGGGAAAATAAGTTGCAAGATTCATCCCATTTTGCTACTTTTTCACCCTCAAGGAAAAGAAACAATTAGCAGTGTTGATGGACAATAGAAATAGGTGAGGTAGTTGACCTTTGTTGAATACTTGGTTCTACTACAACTTGCTAGAATGAATAAACCTTTTGGTGCTCTTAGTGACCTTGGAAATAATGAGGTTAAGATGCATGACATATTAGGTTTGTAATGAAAGTAACCTCATGGAATTTACACAATTATGTGACTCTAATACAAAGCATTGCATTCACTAGATGTTGAATTACCTCGGTAGGGTGGATATTGTATGTTTATGTTGTAGTGGCTACAACCACCCTCTAAAATTTTTCCTATGCTTATATTTTGGAGCCTAACCTTCTATTCACAGGAGCTTATCTTGCACTGATATCAAGTATTCTTTCTTTGATTGAGACTTAAATTTTTCACTTGTGCTTGTGTTCACTTGTTTTCACACTTAACTGATCTTTCTAAGCTTTGGTATTTCAATAGTTCTGTTCTTGCCTCCAAAAATTGTGCAATCCTTGAGGGCAAGAAGGCTTAATGATTGGAATTGTGTAGTTATGACTAGCAATCTACCTTGAGCTTAGAAACTGTGCGGTCATGGAAGGCAATCTAGCACTAAGCCCAGAAATTTCACAATGCATCCCTTGAGCTCAGAAATTGGGCGATTTACTGAGCCGGAAAGTTTCCGTGTTCCCTAGAATTACACAACATTTCTCAGCAGCGTGCATGGCAAGTTTCCCAAAGAAAGAAATAAAACTAAAGGGAAAAAAACCTTCCTAGGAAATAGGGATCCATTATTAGTTTACTGAAGGTGACACATTGCTATTTTTAGAATTTTCTACCAAGCGTCTCTTTTCCTTGATTTTAGGCATGCACGTTATAAACCCTCATTTTCTCAAATCTAGTTAATCGACGCCTCTAGAGTTCATTTGCACATATGATCTTGGAGTTCTAGCATTAGGAGATCAAGGAACCTTCGGTGCAATCGTTGTCGCTTTTTCAGGTGAGTTTCTCTTTTGTCATCTTTTGCCACTTTTCTTGTCACTTTTATTCATTTCGCTTGTGCAAGTGTGGTTTTACATATTTATCTTCATGGTTGTTGGTGTTTCAACTTGTTTTAACTTATATAGGTGTTGTTTTCCTTTCACAAGAGTCACATCGGTTTTTTTTTTTTTTTTTTTTTTTTTTTTTTTTTGTACCGATGGTTTTCGTTGTGGTGACTCTCCTCGCCAATTTTATTTTCTTCCTGTTTATTCAGTTTCTGCACTTGATCTATCATGATTGATTCATACTTAGTCATATTTTCACTGAAGCTCACACTATCTCTCAGATCTGCTCATTTTCCACACTTTCCTTGGGAAAATTTGCACTTTCCTTGGCCGATTTTCACTTTTCCTAGCTAGGCACTGCACAATCCTAAGGCTCAAGCCACAAGCTTGACCTCTAGAACTACGCTGTTCATAGTACAAACTGGATCTAACTACGCACTACACAGTTCGAGGGGTCAGCCTGTCACCTTGGCTACTGAGTGTAGTCTCTCCCAGACCATTTCCCAGGCTGAACTACACATTACGCTATATCAAGACACAAGTTTCATCCCTAGCTTTTGGGACTGCACAGTTCCCATAGGCAGATAGTCCCTCTTGCTTGTGAAAATTGCGTAATCCCTCTCATCATATGCTTGGTTTGTTGTTCAATCATGCCTTGAAAGTAGATTTTCTAAATAATGATGTTTTCTTGCCATGAGTGTCTTTCATGTCCAACAGGTACCACAGTTGTTGAGCACCTTCTCCAGCAGTCACTGTAACCATGGCACCAAAAGGGAGCTACTTCAAAAGAGATCACTGAAAGAAGTACTAGGGAGGTAGTTGAGCAAACACCTATAGACTTTCAAATATATGTGTACACTTAATTGTTTATAAAAAAGGAGTCAACACTAACATGGCATTCTAGCAACAACAACAAATTGCAAAAATCTGGTACAAGATAAGGGAAAGAGAAAGGTTGCTGATAGAATAGAGGGAGAAAAAAGATGCAAAGTGAAAGCATAATCAATCCTTATGCAAGCAACTTTGGCAATGGAAGCAAAGAGGAAGTAGAGGATACCAAGAGCAAAGCAAGAAGAGAGAAAATAAAGCTTGTAGGAAGTAGAACTGAAAGTGCATAAAAGAGAACAAGAATAGGAGAAGAAGAAGTAGGAAGAAGAAGAAAGGAAAGGCGCAATAGTAGAATAAAAAACATCGATTCAAGTTTAAGAGAAAGAACAAAACCAACCAGCAGTAGAGGGAGAGAGCGAATAGATGCACGACTGGGAGCTTGCTCAAGCGATTTAATATTTGATTGAAGTTGTGGACATGGATTTGGCACTAGAGCTATAGGATGAAGATATTGATCTGATGCTTAGTGCAATATAGATCATCATTCAGACTCCACCACCTCCATCCACAGAGTCAGCCCCGAGAGAGGAAGGGGACATACTTCCTCTTGATGATGATCTGATAATGGATGTGTACAATCTGTCATATAATGAACTTTAGGAGAGAATTGTACAAACCTAGAGAAAGAATTTTCCTGATGATCATGCATCACCTACACGCATTAGATAAAGGGTGATAGTGGCAGACACCAACAAGAATCCAAATGTCATTTTCGGAACCAATTTGGTCATTACAAGTGCAGTAAGATCAAACACTTCGTATTTGACGGCCAAGAATAAAAAAATGCTATAGAAGAACACATTGCCCGAAAATAGATAGAAAAACTCCACAGTGTAGCATATAATATAGCTTCCACACAAGTCTGCTCAAGGTAAATGAGAGAAGTGATACTTGGTGAAGTATGAACACTTGAAGAAACCATGCGGGACCTCTATGAGGAACTCATAACCATACATAAGGAAGTTGTTAACTTGCATGGTTTGCAATAGAAAAGGAGAGAATTTGTCAAAAGGAATGTAAAATATTATGTTGTCTTCGTGCAAGAATGGACAACATGATACAAAGGGGCACCACTTAGTTTGGTAAAGAAGATGAAGTCGCAGGCAGACTTGGAGAAAACAAGAGTTTGAATGTTGATTTAGAACAACAAACAATTCGCCTCCTTCATTGGAAATTTTCAAGCCTCATATATATGGTTGTACAAAAGTTTTGATTTCATGGTGAGAACCCACAAGATCCCATCAGTCATCTCACTCATCGAAGAAAAGTGCAAACATCAAGTTAGGAAGGAGATTGAAAAGTATTTGGAGCAGCTGAAATAGATTGCCACCAAGGAGGATTTGGTGTTAAATGGACATAACATGAAAAACTACATTGGTGGCCTTATTTAGATCAGAACAATGTTGCTCCTAGTTTAGAAAGAGGTTAAGACTGATTCCAAGTCATAGCACCCAAATGCTATGGAGGCTAGAGTCTACTTCTAGCCAGATACCATCACCCAGTTTGGGGATGCTATCATACAATATTGAGCTTGGCACCAGTATGTGACTGAGAAGCATCAAGTGGGTGTTAATGAGCTAGAGTTTTCCCCAACTCAAGCATCATAGTATTTTGCCTTGTTAGGTTGTCAAGTTGTCTCTACCCTATTTTTTCTTATATGGGTACAAGTGTAAATTGTAATATTATTTGTAATTATGTTGTAAGTGAAATTCCAAGTAATGTAATTCAATATTGGAATATGAAGAGTCACAATGTAATGTAATGAGTCATTTTGTAAAGAAGTTGAAGAGTCATGAGGGTAGTCCAAAGGTCACAAAGGAGAGTTGAAGAGTCACCCGCTCTTGTTATAAATAAAACCTTATAACTCATGTAACATGATTTTGGGAGCCAATCTTTTGGCTAGGCTTAGGCTTAGAAGGAGCTTGGGAGTATTGTGAAGAGCCTTGGCTTCTCCGTAGCATAGAGTAAGTATACTTCTTTGGAGGAGCAGGTGTTCTTCACTTTGATGTTCCACTATTGGGTCTAGTGGTCTATCAATGGTGTATGTATGAATGGAACTTTCACTTATTATAATAAAATTAGAGTCGACATGCTTTCATGTATATGTTGTGAATATGTAGGAATATTATTGTTGTATTTTAAATGTATGTTATTTAACTTATGCTTATGCTTATGAACTATTTCATTTGCATTTGTATGAATCTTGTTGAATGCATGTTGTTGTATTAATTTATCACTTTAACTTGTGGACTATTCCACATCTTAGATTGTGATGTCATAAAGCTCATGTGTTCCTTTCAAGATGTGTACTATTATAGGCTTCCAAGGGGTGCACTTCCCTTTCCCTTCATGTGTTATAACCTTCATGCATTGCACTTGAATTTCTGCAGGGTCACACACTTACTCTCACCCAAAGTTATCATATTTGACTCTACGTGTTTTCATAATGAAGGCATAACATTACCACCCACTGTTGGGATTCCTACTCCAAATGGTGTGAGTTCTAGTTGGGACTTCATATTGGGGATATCCCCTAAATTTTGGTAGGTCAAACACCACCAACATTTATGGTGCTAGAAGGAGGGCTAGATGGAAAGTTGAGCCCTTGAAGTCTGTTTTTAATTTCCTTACTCATTTAATGAATTCTTCGACAATCATAGCCCCTACATGTTTTTCTAGAAATGAAAGTCTGCAAGTTCCGAAGAGAATCTTAGATGACTTCTCAACTCTCAAATTTAATGGCGAGGGTGAGACAACCTTATTTGAGTATACTTCTCATTTTCTTGAATTCTACATAGAGAAAAACCTCCACTGTGAGGATGTTGGTTGCAGTTTGTGCATCCTCATGTTTGAAGGGCGCATAAGGAAATGGTATCACACATTGACTGTTGCCTCCATACACTCTTTCCAATAGCTTGTGGCATAACTCATTCGTGATTTTGACATGTATGATCGTAAACGTTTGTGTGAGAAAATTTTAGAATTGCGAAAATCACCTGATGAATCACTACATCATTTTCATAATCACTTCATGCATTTTTGTTTTGAATTTCCTAAAGATGAAGAGTATTGGCCTTTCTTGTCAGGGATATTTCAATATCTTGTTCACATTTCATAAAATCCGTACAAGCTTGAATCCTTTGAACTTCTCCCAACATACCTCGATGTTAGAGCTTCTAAATCTGCGAGAGACAAGGTTTTTGTTCCAAGTGACCCTCCATGCCCGTCTCATCAAAAAAATCTAGTTCTATAGTTTGAGGTGGGAGAGATTGAGAATTCATTTCTTGATCTATCACCATATTCTCCCACCCCACATACTCATAATTTCAGCGCAGGTTTGGACTCTGACTTTGATTGTTATGATGAGGTGTTATCTCCTTGTCCTCCATCCTTTGGTCCCTCTGATTCTCTGGATTGTGAGTTTTCATGTTCACCTATTTCAAATCTCCCTTGTGATGTTCACAAGGATCAAGTGTTGGATGGAGTTGGTGTTGAGAAGCCAATTTGTGATATCATTCACAATGATTATGTGGGGGTGCCCATAGCTAAAAAATAATTTGCAACAAAGGATGATTCTCTTCCTTTTGCGCCTCTCCTTCATCATCCTGACACTTCCCACCATTTTTTCATTTGTGTTGGATCTTGTGAAAAAATAGTTTCTAATGTTGTTACTACTTTCGATCATTCCTAGAACACCTAGGATGTCAGTTTTTCATCCAGTTGTGGAAAGGACGAATATTCTATTCTAGATCTTCCTAATCTCTCATCTCATCTTTCTGAAAACTTAGAGGGTGAAATTCCTTGTTTTCAATCTTCCCCTCTTTGTGATTCATCACATTATGAGGATGCCTTCGTCTGTGACCTTGAACTTTCTGATCGTGGCTACCATGACCTCTTCATTGATTCATTTGGTCACGATTATGATTTTTCTGTTGTTGATCCTTCCCATCCACCGATCTATGATGATCTACCTTTTGATGAGTTGGAACTTCCCCAAGCTGTTGAGGCACTTCAGCCCGAGATGATGGTTATGTCAGGTTTTCATAGTCTTGAGGTTAGTTCCACTTCCGATCATAATAATGTTGAATCTTTTGAGGCTCCTCAACACTCTATTGCACATATTGAAAATCAATTGGTCTTATAATTTTCGAATCAGTTTGACCTGATAGAATCTTGCTAGATCAATTTGAGCGACTTTGCTCAAGGCTTTCCCCTATTTCAAAAAGACAACATTGCCCTAAATATCATCCTTTCCTTCAAGAACAGTACTGAAAAGCAATGCCTGTGCATACTGAATACCCACATCCATGCAAACTCGTTGAACAATGATGTAAAGCTATGGTAGGTTCATTACCTACTTAATAATCTGCACGCGTTTATCTAGAATAATAATTATTTTGATATTATTCCTCTTGTTCTATGTGGGGATTTCAACTCTTTGCTGGGAAGTGCGCCCCCGCACACTTCTCACTAAAGTCTATATTTATCCCTTCCACAAGGAAATTTTCAATTATGATCCATCAGGTGAGTTGCAGCTTGCTCAAAGGTTTTACCATACACTACCATTAGCAAGTGCTTATTCTTCCTATCTTCAGCGCTGCAATACTAGTGTTTCAGAGATGGAGAAGAATATGAATAGGAAAATAGGGGAGCCCCATTTCACCAACTTGAGCAAGAATTTTCAGGGGACATTGCATTACATATTTCACACTTCCACCAATTTGAAGGTGGTGTCACTACTCTAGTTGATCGACCAGGAGGAGGTGAAACATGTCAGACTTCCTTCACTTACTCATTCTTTGGATCACATCCCAATTACAACCAAGTTTCAATACGTCCACTCCACTCCACTCCAAAACTGGCAAAGCTTTGCAGTAGCAGTGAGTCTAAATAGATTAAATTACATTACATTACAGATAGTGGAGTTGAATGGTTGGCTCGCTAAAAGTGCACAAAATAGGGTTCGCAAATTAAAGCAAGCTACTCTTCCTTGCCTTGCCTTGATGATCGTTGTACAGTTGTAAGGATTAAAGAGGGCTATGAAATTAATTGATGACACATACTAGGATGTAGATAGTTTAAGATATTAATTGATGATATTACTCATATTGACCCTTGAAATGGGAGGAAAATGCAATGTTGTTTTAATTCCCCCCATAAGTGGATATTATTGGTTTAATAAAAACCCTTATTCCCTCTAAAAACCAGTTCCATAAAATCTAGCAGACCATGGTTAGGTTTTTACGGACATGACACATTCATAAAATGAATTAAAAAAATCATGAAAAGCGGAAAGAAACTTACTCACTAACTATTTCTTTCAACCTTTCCCAATCCAAAAGATTTAGTAGGATGAACAATAATTTTCTACACAAGTTAGGCACTATGTCCTATGGTTGGGGGTGCTCAATCTCTTTAATATCCTTCCTTTAGGGGATATACACCAAGGAAAAATAACTACACCCCTTATTATATAAGATTTAAAGAACCAAAGCTTTATGAGTCTATGGGGTAGTGAAACTGAATCTTGTGATTAAGGTCTAGTGAGTACGATTAAGAGTGATGAATAAAATTAGAGAATCAAAAAGTATGTTGGGAAGGCACTCCTGGTATAACAAAATTACAAATTATTTGAGTTAAATAAACTAGAAACTATGAAAGAGAAATATGCTCAAGTAGGAGGATTTTAGATCCAAATTTAAATAGGAACACAACAAATTACAGAGATAACCATAAATACAAAGATGCATCAGAAATAATACTTCATTTCATTAACGTAAAATATTAAGATATGCTTACAAACAGAAAATGGAAATAAACAGCTAGGGCGATGGTAGCTTATCTCTTAAAAGAGATGTGGTGGCTACATGCTTCTAAACTGTGCTACAATTGGGCTTGAAGGCCTATTTATTGTTGAGAAACAATGAAAAAACCCTAAATATCCAAAAACCTAACCCTAAAACATGAAACGCCAAATCGTGGGCCCCGTTTGGGAAAATTATTACATCAACTTCTTGGGGTCGTAACTTTGGCATACGATCTTCGTTTGACATGTACAATATCTTGTTAGAAAGATATATTTGAGAACTAAAACTTTGGGAAGAGTAACATGGGTCCATGTTTTCCCAAAAAATGTCGTTACGGCCTCAAAATGGCTCCGAAAGTTCAAGACCTGAAAAACTGCTAAAAATAGTAAATTGTGCTACATTTAAGAAAACTAAAAAGCTGAAAGAAACTATGATGGGGGTCCAAGTGGACTTGGCGGGTGGCCACCAATATCCACTTGAATCATTCCACCCCCCTTAGGAAGCAATGGTCCCCATTGCAATGAGTTCCTCCATGAGATGAGGAAACTTCTACTGAACTTGGTCCCTAGTGAGTCACTTGCCTTAGTGAAGGAGTTGGCCTGATTTGACAACTCGATAGAGTTGGATGTTCTGTTGGTGAGTGTGCTTGATCTCTGTGTCCATGATCTAATCAGTTGCAGCTTATTCCATGCAATCTGGATTTAACTTTGTGGGTGTGAGCTGTTCTGCAATGTCGGATGTGTCTAGTAATGGTGGGAAGTATGGCCGAAGGCGGTCCACATTGAACACTAGGTGCAGGCCAAGGAATGGGGGAATGTTGAGCTCAAATTCATTGTCTCCCACAACCTTGGTAATGGTGTAAGGACCATATCGGAGTGGTCTAAGTTTCCAGTAGGCTCCGGTAAGGTATTCCTTTGTCAAATGCAACCAGAATTTGTTGCCCACCTAAAACTTGTGTGGCACCTGATGTTGATCATGCCGTTGCTTGTACCTAGCATTTGATTTCTCCAGAATGTCATGGACTTGCTGGCGAATATGTTGGATGTGCTCAATGAAGCTGTTTTCCTTATCTGTTTCAGACTAGACATGAGCCGAATCTACGTGAGTAGCTGCAAATGGCATGGCCACATCAATGGGACATAGTGGCTAGAATCCCAAGCCCACCTGAAAAGGGTTGTGGCCAGTCGTGCTATGGAGAGCCAAGTTGTAGTTGTGCTTAACATAGGGGAGGCTCTCATCCCATGTGCGTGGATGCTTTGAGTTGTACATGTGCTGAATGTGTACAATCATCTTGTTGGCAACCTCTGTCTAGCCATCAATTTGAGGATTTAAGGCTATGGAATTAGTGAATTTGGTGTCTAGCATCGACCAGAGACTGGACCAAAATGTATCCTAGATACTGAACCTAGGTCATGCCAAAAGTGCATTTCTCCAAATTGGCACATAACTTGTGTTGCCACTATGTTTGGAGAACCTGTTGGATGTCGTGGAGGTGCTCTTCCCAACTTTGGCTGAAGATCAGGATGTCATCCAAGTATACCACTACGAATGAGTTGGTGAATGGCCGCAATATGTCATCCATTAGCCTCATGAAGGTTGTAGGAGCAGTCATCAATATGAAAGGCATAACCAGCCATTCAAAAAGGCCCTCCTTGGCTTTGAAGGTAGTCTTCCACACATCAAAGGGTTCGATTGATACTTGGTGATATCCTGACTTCAAATCAATCTTGCTGAAATATTTTTGCCCCTTCAATTGGTCCAAGAGGTCATCAATCCATGGGATCGGGTACCTATTATGGGCAGTGATCTTGTTCAGCACCCGATAGTCAATACATAGTCTCCAAGTCCCATCCTTCTTCTGTACCAACATGATCGGGCTCCAACAAGGCGATGAACTCAGGCAGATGTGAACTTTCTGTAGCAGCTCCTGAATCTTCCTCTTGATTTCATTGTTCTCCAGAATGGAGCACCGATAGATTGGTCCATTGGGTAGCAACGCACCTGGGGTCAGATCGATGGGGTGCTTGACTTGACAGTGCAGAGGAACCTCTGCGGGGGAGGTGGAGATGTCCTCATACCCCTCCACAACCATGTCCATATGTAGGTATCATGCGGAGGGGCCCTATCTGAAGGTCGTGGCCATCGTCTTGTTCTTTCCTCGAGGGCGTATCACCAGGAAAACAATTCTCCCAGTTTTGGAAATGTGTTTAGTGCATTATTTTGTAGTAACCAAAGAGATGGCGGTAGGCGGTGCTACCTCTAGTATCCTGTACAACTTATTTGCCAAAGTAATAATAACAGCATGGGGCCTTGATTCATACATAGCATGTCGCTTCCACAAGTATGGTTGTCGTAATAATATATCACAAACTTCAAGGGGAGCAATGTCACACAATACCTCGTTCGTGAAGGGCTTAATGTTGTATGGAAGATGACACAACCGACTCAGGCGAATATATCTTCCTTGGTGAAGCCACCCGATGGTGTATAGTTGTGGATGTGTTGTGGTCGGTAAGCCCAACCGCTTCAAAGCCTCTGCCGAAATGAGGTTCTTTTGGCTCCTGCTGCCAATAATGAACCTTAGCGGGGTTCCCTTTACCCACATCTGGGAGTTGAAGAGACTCTCCTCCTCCTATGGATCTTCGTGTTACTCCTTCTGGATCTTCATGGTGCCAACAGTGACATTGGGCTCTGCATCGATAATCTGCTTCCCTTTGTCATTCCCCTTGTTGGTTTCTGACTCAGAGTAAAAGAATGCATCTAATTCTGAAACCTCTAGCTTAGCCACCAATGACTACTTGGCCTGACACTCACCTGTGTTGTGAGTGGAGCTCTTATGGAACTCACACCATTTTCCCATGTCTTTTTTTGGCTTTATGGCTCTATTATTTGCTTGCAGCTTTGGCGGGTTGTCTTGGGCCACTCTGCCTTGGCTTTGTCCTTTGTTCTACGGTTTGGGGGCACCTTTCCCTAGCTTTGGATTCGTAGATCCAAAGTCTCACTTCTTCTATTTAAACTTTTTCTCGACCTTGACGGCATATCTATATGTCGTACCAAGCGAGGAGATGTTCAGGAATTCTATTTCTTCTTAGATGTACTTGTGTAGGTAGCCACGATATTTGAGTATCAAATGCTGCTTTGAATCCTTGATACCTAACTTTGTGCGAAGGGTATGGAAAATATTGGTAAACTCTAGCACGTCTTGGTCCCTTCCTTACCGTAACATGGTCCACTTTATGTATTGATCCTCATAGCTTTCGACAAGGTAGTACTGCTCCTTGATGGCATCTCAGAATAAGTGCAGGTGGGTGAGGCTGAAAATAGTGAGTTGGTACTTTCATCCTTCTACTCGCAGTAGGTTTCCCACCAATCCTTGACGTGGGGGGCTACTTTGAGAAGAGAGAAAATAATATTTTCCCAACTGGAAAGATCATGAACAGAAAAATAACCCTCTAGTAGATTTAACCATTTATCGATGGTATCTACATTTATCTGACCCTCGAATATGGGAACTTCAAAATTAACTTGTACCTTAAACGATGTGGTATTTCCAGAGTAGATATGGGAAGCCGATGCGTCACCCCTAGGTAGCCTTTGAAGGACCTGGGCAAATTTGTCCATCATCTCATTCCTTTGTCGCTCGAGGGCTTCTTCAAGCAAGATTTTGATAGGATCTCCTACCCCCTCATCTTTCTTTTCATTCGCCATGGGAGGCCGTTGGATTTTGCGAGGCTAGTCTTGCAAAGGTTCGACCAGTTCAAGCCCTAACTCCTTATATCTCAACCTCGTTGGGGACATGAAAAGAAAAACAGAGAAAAAGAAGACCGCTCTTATACCACTAATATGGATTTAAAGAGGAACGCAACAAATTACAGAGATAACCATAAACACAAAGATGCAGCAGAAATAATACTTCATTTCATTAATGTAAAATACCGAGATACGCTTACAAGCAAAAAATGGAAATAGACAGCTAGGGCGATGGTAGCTTATCTTTGAGAAGAGATGTGGTGGCTACATGCCTCTAAACTGTGTTAAAATGGGGCTCGAATGCCTATTTATTGTTCAAAAACAATGGAAAACCCTAAACATCCAAAAACCTAACCCTAGAAGATGAAACGCCGAAATGTGGGCCCCGTTTGGGTAAATTGGTACATCAACTTCCCGGGGTTGTATCTTTGGCATACGATCTCCATTTGACGCATACAATATCTCGTTAGAAAGATCTATTCGAGAACTACAACTTTGGGAAGCACAACATCAGTCCATAGACCCATGTTGCTCCTAGTTTTCCCAAAAAAATGTCATTTAGGGCCTCAAAATGGCTTCGGAAGTTCAAGACCTGAAAAAATGCTAAAATTAATAAAATATGCTACAATTAAGGAAATTGAAAAGCTAAAAGAAACTATGGTAGGGGTCCAAGTGGACTTGGCAGGTGGCCACCAATATCCACCTGGATAAATTTTCAAATCAAGTACATAAGCCATAGTTGTAGTCTCTCCAAAATTAAGGTGTTGGTGCCAATAGAAGTATTGGTGAATACATCTAATACCAAACAAGGAACTAGGGTCAATAGTGCATTGATTGCACATGTATCAAAATGAGAACAATTACATGAAGTGCATCCTACTATGGAACAAAACTAACTATGTGTAACACTACAAGGGTTGGAAACCACAAGTTGAAGGACCAAGTTGAAGGATGTTGATGGGCCTAAAACAGTCCTAAAATTTTTCTTCCCATACCTAATTTGTATATTTGCAACTAGATTTTAAATACCAGCATAACCACATAATAGAATACGGTTGATGTCCATTGATAGATGCTATTTTTTTTAATGTAAAGAATATTAATGGCTTTGATCAACATATATCAACCATATTTGACTATGTGGTTGTAGTAATTGAAGCTCCATATATGAACATGGCTCCAAATATCATATATATGTCTATATATGATATTTATACGAAATTTCACTATGGTTGGTGATGTCCAAAGTCGAATTGAAGTGTGATTTAGTTGATTATAGTTGAAAAACATTAGGTAGCCAAGGGAAATTGTTGTTAACAATAGTTGATCATGGTTGACTATGGTTAACAATGTTTATCGTATTTAATTATTAAAAAAAAAATTGATATGGTTGATTGTATTGACCATGTTGAACAATGGGTGATCATTATTGATGATGGTTAGTGATGGTTGATTATAGTGGCTATAATTGACATTGTTTGACTACGATTTAATCATGTTCAAGTAAGTTTCCACATTTAACTACAACTAATTGACTAATATTATTTGAGTAAAAATGAATGCACGTTGTAAAGATAATATAGAATAGTATAACAAACATAGATATTGGCAAAATCTATAACATTTACTCCAATTATTTCTATTTTTATGTTTATTGAAAAAGTTGAGACAAATTCCACCTGGGTAAAAAATTAGATTCCCACCAAAAAAAATGACCATTTTGATTCCATAGTAATATATTTGGTGGAATAATTACTTGCACGATTAAAATATCCTATAAGCCATTTTACACTAGGATTCATGTGAAAGAGACCATGGCTTTTGTTGGGCTTAATTTTCCCTAATGGAAAAAAATTCCTCCCTTGCTAATTGTAAAGAAAGCCTTTTCTTTACAAATTAAATAGAATCTTAAATTGACTTTCTTGGTCTCTAATTTCCTAAGTTGTATGATATTTTATTCTTTTTGGCACTATATAGGAGACACATAGATGGGAAAAATTGAAGAGATAGGAAGGTTTTCATCATCTATAATAGAGGAAGCTTGCCACTATAATGAGAGTAATATCTAGGATTTTCACACTTTAAAATTGCCATGCTCCTTATCTCTTTGTATCCATTGAATGTTGCATATAAAATATAATAACTAGGACTGGTATTCTTTGTATTCATAAAATGGTTTCAACCATCATATTCCATTCATTTTTCCATTTGTTAATCTATTATGGTACAATCATTCCACTTTTTTTAGGTACTAGCAACACCTCAATTGCTACTGTAACCCAAAATGCTCAACTCTAATTGCCCATGTCAATGATCCACACATAATCCATCAAAATGTATGAATTTACTCATTACAATATGTCCACATGTTGGAAATAATAGCGAAACATGATCTCATTATTAACCCAAGAAAACCCATTAAATAACTCCATGTTAACTAGTGCATGAACCAACATTACATAATTCCATGGCCAATATCATAAAATAAACACACATTCAACTAAATTAAAATTGTGCTTAGTTAGGGGACTATCCACAATTATTATCACTGAAGGGTCAACGTAAAAAAACACGTGTTTTATGTAATGAGGAATTTTAAGTATTATAGCAAGGGATAGAAATCCTTTTCCTTAAATTCATTCAGGAGCTTTATCATAATATAAAAGTGCAAAAAGAAATATTTATCATCTATGGTTCTAGATAAAAGATCATTTTTCAGGTAATGATCCCTCTTTGCATACTCAATGAAGGAAGGTGATTTATTTACATTGATTAATAACAGTAAGAGAAGCATGATGCAATACAACCCAAGTGTAAAATGAGTGTTGTAACACCTCCCTCCCATCTCAAGATTGGGATTGTCACTCATTTGACCTAATATCAAAAGTTTGTTATGAAGATGAGGTTACAACAAACTTTTTCCTCAAGTGTTTGAATCCTAAAATAAATTCCACCACTATGTTCAACTCATCGAGATATTTCTGGTAATGCAAATTTTACCTCAATCTAAGTCCTAATTAGAAAGTTATGCCTCTTCAAAATTTAGCCCATTAAAGAGGTCATGTCATAAAGAGTGATATATTTGGAACCCAGATGGCCACTAGTTGCCCATGTGATCCCATGCCACTACCACATGGGCATCCATGTGGCATGTACATGATATAAATTTTGATTTATTAACATGTTAAAGTATTTTCTAAATGATTTGGCTGAACCTTGATGGATGATGAACGAATGTTAGTATCAACCCATTGAAATCTACCCTCCCCACACAACCATCTGCTTAAAGGTTCATCATGATCTGCTGGTCTGATGGCTTAATTGCCCTATGTGGCACCTTTGTCATATTGGTTCCAACACATTATTTTAGTTCCATAGTACTATGTTTCTAGTTGACCTTTCCAAAAGTCAATATTCCTCAAGACTACTTTCCTCGATACCATGTTCCCATGGATCACCTCTGCAATTCCAAATTCCCTAGTGCCAGTTTCCTAGTGTCTTTCTCCCTGAGATTACATACATGGGTTGTACATCTCCAAGGCTAGTAAATTCCCTGGGTCATTTTCTCCCTAGGCCAATAACTACTCTCTTTCCCATAATCATGATCCCTATGCCAGTATTATTTACCTCCCCCTTTACGACACTCCCTAAGCCTACAGGCTTAAAGCAGTGTTAAACATTGATTAAATTCTAGTTACACATCTTAATTAAAATAATTATTAACTAATAGGAACATACAATTCAATGGGTTTTTAGCTAGAATCATGGTTTTTAAGGACTCAGTCTTAAAAGGAAACCAGATATCTGGTGGAAGGATGTGAAGAATGTTAAAGGTATTCGGGAAGATGAATCGACATGGAATGAGTTTGACAAGCTCTTCAAGAAGAAGTATTTGTCAGAAAGGTACTATGATGACAGAGATAAGGAGTTTTATGAGTTACAAATGGTTTCCATGACAGATGATGAGTATACTAGTAGGTTCTTATAGCTATTGAGATATATGCCTTACCATAAGGAGGAGAAGGTCAAGGTTCAGAGATTCATCAGTGGCCTGCCAGTAGCATACAGAGACGAGATTGAGTTCGATGAGCCTAGATCATTGCAGGAGTGCATCTGAAATCTGAAACATTGTTATGAGTGGTCAAAGCACAAATTTGAGCATAAGTGTGACTTGAAAGGAAATGAGATAGTTAAAATAAAATAACACCAAACCGAGGAAGACCTCAAGATGTAGGTGAGAAATAAGATGTAGTCCCTTAGAAGAAGTAGAATACAATTGAGAAGGGACATGGAGAGCAGCAGACTAGAGGTGATTGTAGAGCACCATCGTAGTAGTGGATATGTGGCAAGGATCACTGTAAGCGTGATTTCACGCAAGATTAGGGTGGTAGACCCCAGATATGTAGTGGTTAGGAGTCACATATAGTTGGGGATGTTGTTCATATCACTCAGATTTATGGAGAACAGACAGGCAAATCATTAAGGATCTGTCATTGAAATGAACAGTAAGTTTCGTGATCAAGTTGTTTATATTTTGATTGATCTTGGATCTAATTAAAGTTATATTAATCCTAGCTTGGTGGATAAGTGTGGTTTGAGAAAATAATTTCATGCATAATCTTGGTTGGTATAGTTGCTTAAAGGTACAAAGAAGAGATGTCTTCATTGGGTCAAAGCTTGTGCATTTGAGTTAAATGGTATGGTTGTAGTAGCACATTTGAAAGTACTACCGTTGGGATCATATAACATGATTTTGGGTGTTGATTGGTTGTACCTTCATAGGACCAAAGTGGATTTCTTCAACAAGGCCATTGAGTGCTTGGATGATAATGGGGAAAAGAGAGTTTTATAGGGAAAGAAGTAGCCTACATTAGTAAGGATGGTTACCACTATGCAAGCTAAGCGTAGCTGCAAAAAAGGTTTTGTGATGTTTGCAGTACATATATCTAGTGACAAGGGTAAGGATGTTGAGGATGAAAAAATATTTAGGAGGTACCCTGTATTGAAGCAATATCAGGATGTGTTTCCAGCAGAGATTCCAAAGTTACCTGATCATAGGGGAGTATATTTCTCTATTGAGTTGGTACTAGGGATAGCACCAGCATCGAAGGCACGTCACAGAATGAGTACCCCATAGCTAGTAGAGTTGAAATTATAGTTGAAGGAGATGTTTGACAAGGGATACATTAGGCCATGTGTATCACCTTTGAGTGCACCGGTGTTGTTCATAAAGAAGAAAGATGGTACTCTCATATTGTGCATTGATTACAGGTAGTTGAAAAAGGTAACGATGAAGAATAGGTGCCCATTTCCAAGCATTGATGATTTGTTTGATCAGTAGAAGAGAGCATCAATTTTCTCTAAGATCAACTCTATATCAGGATACCATAAAGTACGCATCAAGGAAGAGTATATCTACAACATTATGTTTAGGACCAGGTATGGCATTATGAGTTTGTTGTAGTTCCATTCGGTTTGATTAATTCCCCAGCTATATTTAGTTTTGGATGAATAATGCGTTGTGTCCTTATATGGACAAGTTTGTTATTGTATTCATTGATGAAATCTTGATATACTCCAAGAATGAAGAAGAACATGTCAAGCAATTAGCAGTAGTGTTTATATTGCTAAGAGAAAATTAGTTATATGCCAAGCTTAGCAGGTGCAACTTCTTTCAATCAGAGGTGAATTACTCGAGACATGTTGTTTCCAAGGAAGGCATTATAGTAGATCTAGAAAAGATAAAGACCATCATGGAGTGGGCACCTTCTAAGAATGTGGATGAGGTGAGATCATTGATGGGATTGGTAGCTTACTACAGGAGGTTCATCAGGAACTTCTCACACATTGCATATCCTATGACATCCTTGCAGAGGAAATGTAATAAGTTTGAATGGAGAGAATAATGTGCAGCTAGTTTTGAGTAGCTGAAGTAGTTGCTGACCAATGCTCTAGTCCTTAAGATAACAGATCCAGATAAAGAGTTTGTAGTGTGTACATATGCATTTAAAAGAGGAATTGGTGGAGTCCATATGCTGGAGGGACAACTGGTGTGCTATGAGTCTGGGAAGTTGAATGAGCACGAGAAGAACTACATGACTCATGATATTGAGTTGGCAGTTATTATTCATGCCTTGAATATGTGTAGGCATTACCTTCTTAGTAGGATATTCGTATTGATGAGCGATCACAGTGGGTTAAGATGCTTGTTTGACTAATCGACCCTAAGTGCTAGGAAAGCAAGATGGTTGGCTACCCTTAGTTAGTTTTGACTTTCAGATCAGATACATTAAGGGAAAGGAGAACCGAGTTGCATATGGTCTTAATAGGAAAGTACAACTGAATCATATAGCAACTATGAGCTCTTATGGGACAGAGTTACAAGATAGGATCTTGCAGGAAGGACAACGAGATAACATGTACAGGGAGATTATGCATATGATACATCAAAGTACATGAATATGTATAGGTGATAAAGATGCAGACTGTTGTGTCACAATAAATGGTTTTCTGAGATTCAGGGACAAGATATATGTGCCAGATTGTAGTGAGCTCAAGAAGCTTATCTTGAGGGAGTTTCACATGAAGCCATACTCAAGTCACCCAGGATATTAGAAGACGTTGACCATAGTGAATAAGTTATACTATTTGTTGAATGTGAAGAAGGAAGTGGCAGAGGTCATGGCTAGATGTTTGCATTTCTAATAGGTAAAGGCAGAATGTAAGCATCCAGGTGGTCTACTACAGCCTATTCTAATTCTTGAATGGAAATGGGAGGTCATTTCCATGGATTTCATTACAAGTCTTCCAAGGACAATGAGTGAGCATGACTATATTATGGTCATGGTTGACAGGCTTAGAAAGGTAGCTCACTTCATTCTCGTGAAGATTACATATTCAGCTAGTGAGGTGGAACAAGTTTTCATCACGGAGATCATGAGATTACATGGTGTTCTGAACAAGATCGTTCCAGAAAGGGATTCGAGGTTCACTTCCAAATTTTGGGAGGAACTACTTGTAGGTTTGGGTATAGAGTTGGCGTTAAGTGCAACTTATCATTTGCAGACAAATCGACAGAGAGAAGGTCAACAACATCTGAGAGGAGATGTTGAGGATGTATGTGATGCACCAACAGAGAATATTGGAGGAATATCTACCATTATTTAAGTTTGCATACAACAATGCTTATCGACAATCATTAAGGATAAGTCCTTTCGAGGCACTGTATTGGAGGAGTTATGATACTCCCATCAGTTGGAGTGATCTAGTGAACAAGGTACTTATTAGGCTAATATGTTAGCAGACATGTAGTAGGAAATGGAGGTTATAAATAAGAATATAAAGCTAGCACATGATAACCATAAGAGTTATGCAAGCCAACATAGTGCATTCAAAGAGTTTCAGGTTGGGGAGCATGTGTATTTCTGCATCAAGCCCAAGAAGATCTATTTGAGGATTGGATCATGTGCTAATTTGGCACCATGGTATTGCAGGAATTTCGAGATCCTTGAGAGGATTGCACTAGTGGCCTATCAACTTGAAATACCTCCAACAGTGAAATTCCATGATGTTTTCCATGTGTTATTTCTTAAAATGTATATAAAGAATGTTGATCATGTTATTGATTGGTCTGTATTGCAGGTGGAGCCTCTATGCATATTTTAGCAGAAGTAGCTCATGCTCAGGAATAGAACCATAGAGAAAGTTAAAGTGTAGTTGAAGTAATTTGGGCCTAAGAAGTTACATGGGAGATAGTGGATTAGATGCGAGCCATGTATCCTTTTTTGTTTATCAGTTGAGGCAAAGCATTTTTGGTATGATGTTTGTTATATGTTTCACATATGTTGTGTTGATGTTTCGGTATATGTACATATGTATATGGATGTAAATATTTCCATGAGATAAGTTATAAAGCTCCAATAAGTGGTATGGTTGTTATTTTGTCATATTGTCATGATGTTTTGCTTTGAGCAGATCATTCATTGTAAATATTGCAACGAGCTAAGTTATAAAGCTCCATGGGTAGTACGTTTTCTTCTTAGCATTTTTTTTAGGTATTAGTGTGGTTTAACACTGAGGACAGTGTTCCCCAAGGGGGATGGGTCTATAACAACCTTAGTTAAAATTTCATGTAATAAAAGTTAATAAAGGCAAAATAAGACCATGGTTAAGGCACGCTTATTCCAAGTTGAATGTTGGACAAAGATATCCTAGCGGGCATCACTAGATGTGTTTATGGCTAAAGAAATTGGAAAAGTAAATGGTTATGGCATTAAAAAGGTAAAAGGGAATTTTTGAAACATTTTCGACAAATTTTGGGTTAACCCTTTTCAGCTCAATCAAGTAGAGTAAGGTGAGGGGGAAAATCTTAACGGGCATGTTAGAGTTATAATAAACTATGTATGTATAGGAACAACCTCTTACGCTCCCAATAAGTCAGGATCCTGTTGAAGGCCCCAAAAATCGAGTTAACAACAAGGGGGATACCCGCCCAGTCCAGACCTTTGTTGGCAGCTCCTTATCTGTTTGGTATAGAGGGTTCGACTGGGGATATGGGACCAGTTTCCCAATTCAGTGTGTATGTGTGTGAGAAATTTGGGTATTTTTGTTCTTCTATGGAATTCTTCTATACTAATTCTAATCTAATGCTATGCTATTGTATTCTAATAAACAAAAAAACATCAAAATTTATGCTAACCCAGGGTGTGATTTTTGTTCTATCCGATCTAAAAAGATTTCAAACAATAACTGGTAATAAAGATCATTCAGCTATCATAAGAAAAGAATTCGATAAATATGAACTACTTCGTATAAGAAGTTAGAAGAAACAGTTGTGAAAACTTATCGCATAAATGAGCTATTCATAC
Source organism: Pinus taeda (assembly GCA_000404065.3). Lineage (NCBI taxonomy): Eukaryota > Viridiplantae > Streptophyta > Pinopsida > Pinales > Pinaceae > Pinus > Pinus taeda. The sequence continues at coordinate 25,565 of APFE030551766.1, read as the reverse complement.
ACTAAACATAAACAAATTGTTATCACCATACAAAAGTGCCAAATGATAACTCAGACATCGATGCTGTAATATATAAACAACTGAAAACTGAATATCACTTTAACGCATAAGCAGAAATGGTTAAGAGATAAAAGTACCATTTATAACTAGTCCTACTCATGAGCTTCAAGCGACAATTGATTTATCTCTCCTTGATTTAACATCCACTAAGAGTACAGAAGTGCAACATCAGTAGCAGATATCAAATGCAAATATCAAATAAACCCTATTCCATTCATTCACCAAAACCTCCTCTGAGGGTGCAAAAGTGGATGTTCTGAGGACAAGTTTTTGATAAATTTTTGGACCCTTCTCTAAATGCATGAGAAGGGTTTAAATACTACTAACTAAATAACTTATTTATAGAAATTGAGGATTCAGTTTAAATGACCGTCCTCTTTCTAAGAAAAACTATTTCTAAAATTAAATCTACTCTCTAACTATTTCTAAATCTATTCCTTAATGTCACAAGCATTCAATATTTTCCTGAGTGGAGTCGGCTGACTGTCTTCCGTCTTTGGTTGAGTTAAGCAAACAGAATTGGCAAGAGCTGGCATTATCTTCTCAGTAAAATTGATGATATACTTGAGAATCATCCAATGACTATGTATCATTACCATGTATGCCTGGTAAAAATCCCATTTCAACTTGGTTAACCCTTGGATTTCTTCTGCTTTTCCTTTAGTCTTCTGTTTCCAGTTTGTTTCTATCGCTGATTTCTTGCAATTTTCGGGTCTTGCAGGTGATTGAGTAATTAAGGGCCTTCTTTTTCAAGCAATTTTTTCTAAGCGCTAATCGCGCATTGGAAACTGCCTCTGTTTCTTGATCCAGGCTTCCCTGATGCGGTTTTTGCCTCTTGTGCCTTTTTCTCTCATTCAGTATAAAGCTCAAAATTTGTAAAAATAGTGATTCTGTAAGCTCTTGACCCTGAGAATTAAACTGTCTATTTCTGGTATCAACATCGTTCAGTACCCATTCAACCATGGCTGTATATGAGAAATCTGTGATAGATGCCTCATAAGAGTTCTGTGGCTCTTTTTCTTCCTTAAGTGGATTAGGTGTGCCTTCCGAAATGTACATTGGAGCGCTGCCTTTCCTCCTCGTAGTTTTCTGCATAGTACCCTGTATAACGCTTCGTCCTTCTTTCCTGCAGTTTACATTGAGGTGGAATTAATGATAAAATATAATGACAGGAAAAATTTTAAATGCCGAAGATATGCAAAACATGCCACCTTATGTGAGCTAGTTCTTTGAAAAACACAACACCATACTTCATTAACAACTGGCAATAACTCATTAATTCGCATTAAAATACATGACCAACTCTTTGCTGAAAAAGTTTTCTCGAATAATGAGCCAGAACCAACTGCGATTGAGGGGTCCTGTGATTTTTGCTTTGTGATATCGCAGATCGCTGTATCGCAAATTGCAACATCATTGTGCTATTTTCTATCGCAAGGTCACAGTATCACAATATTGCAGCATCACAACTTTGCAGTATTGCGGTATCGCAGTGTCGCAGTATCGCAATATCGCAATATCGCAGATCATTATAATCCTTGTGTAATTCATGTGATTTTTGCGATGCGCGATATGCGATATCGCATATCGGCGATTTTTAGAGTTTTAAAATGTGAGTGATTTTTTAACGTATGCGATGCGATGAAGTTTCGTGTCGCAATCTCGCTTTTTGTCATTTTAACTCATTAGAAGGTGTATCCTATCATTTTTTGTGTGATGCGATATCCCTTAAGGAGTGAATTTTATTTTTTCATTATGAAACTTAGGTTTTTAGATTCTTCAAGGTGTTTTCCTAAGTCCATGATGTTGTGAGTTTTATCTAAAAATAAAATATAACACTAATTGATTTTTTGATTTTACTGAGGGTCCCCACTTATTTAGTATTAGCAATAACACTTCATAAGGAGGGGGGTTGTTGGTGGCCACAACAGATCCCTCTTCTGCCTCTGAAATGAATAAGTGCTATGAACAATTAAAAAAATAAAAAAAAATAAAAAAAATTAAAAAGTAAAAAAAAAAGGGGAAAAGTGAATAAGGCGAAAGAAGAGAAAGGCTTCCTGCACATAGAGGTGATGCAAGTAACTCTGTCGGGGTACTGATCAGGCTCACTGGTAGCGGAGCCTTGCTTGTGTTCTTATGTGACTCCATCAGGGTACTGTCCAAGCCTGTTGGTAGCAAAGCAACACTAGAGATGAAACTAAGACTCTAATGCCTATAATGCTTGTGCATCAATATACCCCTCAACCCCAATCGAAACAATTGTGTTGACTTGTCTTGAAATGTGTGTCAATAGACCAAGAGCATGGTGGATGCTACATCTTACAATCAATCTAGTGTGAAACCAAAACAAGCTAAGAACTGAACGATACTTTCGGAGTTGTTATACTTGCTTTCCATGAACAAGGTCCATTCGAAAAGTTGGAGTTCTACCAATGTGTTGCCAAGTGTTGTATCGACTACAACCACCCTCCAAAATTTTTCCTTAGCTTCATTTTGGAGCATCCCTACCAACCTTCACAGCAGCATGTCTTGCTTCGTCAAAGTACACAAGCTCCAATGATTTTCTTACAGAAAGACAGCCTGTTTGTTATACGGAATTTATACCTAAGGATAAGTACATATTCCCTAAGTGGATAGTTACACTTAGAACAACAAAAGTAAAGATGTTTAACCTTTTCCTACAATAGACAGATAAGATAAAGGAACCTACTTGTGATCCTTCACTTCCCTTAATCTCCTTTGAATTGCTCATGTTGCTCCTGCTCAAACTGAATTCGTTTAATTGGTACCTGCCAACATAAACAAAAGATGACAAAAATCAAAGCTTATGATCTATTTACTGTAAAAAATCAGAATCGACAAAATTTGAACATACATTCATCATAGGTATAGATAAAAGTATTGGAAAGGGAACAAACAACTTTATTGATTAATAGAAGGAGAAGTTACACCCAATGTGGTTCGATCTCGTGTCACTCATATAGCGTAGTCCAGACCCTAATCACGCCAATAGCACATCAATCCAGTAGCATAACATTACTTGATAATTATTTCAAGTCTCAAACCAACAATATTTCTCTACAAATATCCAAGTTCTAGCCTCCTGGTTACTATGAGGAGTGATCAATTTATAGGGAAATGCAAGTGGTTTTGTCATAAATTGGGTATTGAATGGTTTTCCATCATTGGATAGTTATTTTACATGGAGAGAAGGATGACAGGATAGAGGGTTGAATGATCCATAGCCTATCCAAAATTGAGCTCATAGGATGTGATAAGAGATGGGCATCCTTCTAGAATGCTCTAGAATCAAGGAATATTCCCATAATCCTATGTCAATTTCCCTCATCCTTGCCTAGCGCAGGCTTAAGTGGGCCTATGTTCTCTGTAATGAAGGTTTGAATGGGCCTGCTTGCTATGCAGAGAAGTTCACCCTGACGAAGGCTCCATTGGTGTCCCAAAGAGGCATTTCAACAATTTTTTATACGAAATTTATACTTATGGACAAGTACATCTTCCCTAAGTGGGTAGTTACACTTAGAACAATAGAAGTAAATATGTTTAACCTTTTCCTACAATAGAAAGATAAGATAAAGGAGCCTACTTGTGATCCTTCACTTCCTTTGATCTCCTTTGAATTTCTCCCATCGCTCTCGCTCAAACTGAATTCACTCAATTAGCACCTGCCAACATAAACAGAAGACGACAACAATAAAAGCATATGATTTATCTATTGTAAACAAATGGAATCAACAACATTTGAACATACATTCATCATAGGTATAGAAAAAAATATTGGAAAATGAACAAACAACTTTATTGATTGATAGAAGGAGAAGTTACACCCAATGTCATTCGATCCCGTGTCACTCATCTAGCTTAGTCCAAACCCTCATCATACCAATAGCACATCAATCTAGTAGCATAACATTACTTGATAATGATTTCAACTCCCAAGCCAATAGTATTTCTCTACAATATCCAAGTTCCAACCTCTTGATCACTATGATGAGTTTTCAATTTATAGGGAAATGCAAGTGGTTTTGTCATAAATTGGGTATTGAATGGTTTTCCATAATTAGATAGTTAGTTTCCATGGAGAAACGAATGAGAGGATAGAGGTTTGAATGATCCATAGCCTATCCAAAATTGAGCTCATAGGATGAGATAAGAGTTGGTCATCCTTCTAGAATGCTCATGAAACTGTTTTTCATGAGCAATTGCCCATTCAATGACTCGCCTCACCCACATGCATGTTGTTCCGTTTTCTCAATATTTTATTCATTGTTTTTCATGAACGGTTGCCTATTCGATGACTTGCCTCACCCACATGCATGTTGTTCCATTTTCTCAATATTTTATTCATTGCTTTTCATGAACGGTTGCCTATTTGATGACTCGCCTCACCCACATGCATGTTGTTCCATTTTCTCAATATTTTATTCATTTTTTTCATGCAGGATCATTCACTTAATCTTACATTCAATATCACCATGCATTCACATTCACTTTCACTTTCAGTTTCTTATAGCGAGTCTGGGCAGCCTTGGCCTGCCTCACCAAGATAACATTGTGCAATTCTGAGAGGGAATGCTCTCTCTTCCTCTTAGGAAATGCACATTTCTACCCTAATGACTGTCCTCCAATATTACATTGCGCAATTATGAGGGATAGTGATTGTTGGCCTAGAAAATTGTGCAATGTAGTCACTGAGCCTGCCACCATTGCCATCTGAGATTACGCATTGTGCAATTCCAATATTCAACAACTAGACAGGACTGTGAATCGTGAAATTTTAGTAGTCAGTTAGCCTCTTGACATCCCAGACTGTGCCTTTTGTATTTTTGGTAGTCAGTTTCTGAACCTTGCGACTGAAATTTCCAAACCTTCATGATCCATGACACAAGTATGCTACAAGCTAGTTATCAAGTTCATTTTCGTTTTCGACTAATAGATTTCTTGCTATGAGTGTTTCCATATCTCTATGTGTCGCAGGTGTTCATCTGCCTCTCAGTAGCAAACGTACAATGGTTTCCAGGAGAGCAGAGTCGAAGACACTGTGTACAGCACACTTGGAGATGAAGTTGATCAAGTGTCTATGGACTTGCCCACCCACGAAGACATCAAGTTGTTCATAGACAAGGACATCAAGATATGATGGTTGCAACATCGCAAAGAGAAGCATCATGAACAACATCTAAAGGCAGCATACCAAATGTAACAAATGCAAGAGGAATGTTGTGACAACATAGAGGTGGAACAAAGTTGCAAGCTCAAGTAGATCCACTTGTGATGAAAGAAACTCTGGAGACTCAGGCTATGAGGTGACAGTGTGACATGGATATTGCGCAAAGACAAAGAATGGAAAAGAGAAGGATTTGCATGTGTTGAAGAAAAAACTCAAGGAAGAACATGAGCTGAATAGAGAAGTGAATGAGTTGTAGTAGGAACAGGTATAGCAAGGGGCATAACATACACCCATGGATGAAACTGCGCTCGTAAAAGTTAAAGATCCATCCCAATAGCTGGCACAGAGTAGACATGGTGATCAGTGTTATTGCTCGCATGCAAACGAATGTAGCAACATACATGTCATTGCACGCACACATGTGATCCCACCCATTTAGCATGCTCATCGAGGTGAAGAGAAGAAGCAGGTCTGACTAGAGCTAAACATATACTTTGACAAGTTGATATGCATGATCACCAACACACAGTTGAATATTAGCACAGACACTATGCATCAATGTGTTGATGTTTTAGATGTATGCAATAAAACCATGCGGATGCTATCAGACAAGTTGGATAAAGGAGCCAATGCACCTGAATGCAATGGAGGCAAGAGTTCGCTTCAACAAGATGTCACCTTGCACAGCATCACGGGAAATCAAGCTTGGAATCAGCTGACTGCCTTCACCATCAAAAGCATGTCATAGAGTTCGTCTCACCACAACGGACTGAGTGTTAGTGATGTCTTTCATGGCTTTCTCAAGCCATTTTGTCTCACATTGGCACATGGCCATTATAATGTAACATCATGTCAAGTGTAAGTCAAGTGTCGATAGCTAGATGTAACAGTCATAGAGTAGATGAAGAGTCATGAGGGTAGATGAACTATCACAAAGGGAATGTCAAGGGTCACCCCACCCTTTGCTATAAATAGAACCTCATAACTCATTGTAAGGGATTTTGGTCAGCCAAGGTTCTGATAAGACTATCTCTAGTAGAGATTGGATGGTATTGGAACGACCCTAGGCTTCTCCACTATGTAGAGCTAGTACATCTCTTTGGAGGAGCAGGCGGTTGTGGCTGTAACATTCCACTATCAGAACTAGTGGTTGGACATGGATGTATTGTATGACTAGAACTTACACTTCTTAATATAACATAGCCAACATTAATATAACAAAGCCAACACGTTTCATGCATATGTTGTATTGTATTCTATGCTATCTAGTTTACTCTAAATGATATATGTATTTGTTTTCTTACGCATGCATGTATGGACTATTCTGTATATGTATGAATCTTTTTGAAATATGTTGTTGGTTTAACAATCACTTTGGATTGCTTGCTAACTTGCTTCCCAACATGTGGTGCATATTCCCTCGTGTGTTCCCTTCCAAGCTGTGTACTATTACAAGATTCCAAGGGGCGCACTAATCTGAAACCCCGTGTGTTAGAACCTCTCATGCACCCTCCTTGACGTACTATAGTTTTCACACCCTTGCTACCAACAGAGTTATCTTACTTTCCTCTGTGTGAAATCACGGTCAAGGCATTGCTATATGACCCACTACTGGGACTCCTACACCAAACGGTTTGAGGTCTAATTGGGACTTATTACTCGGGATATCCCCTTACATGTTGGTGGGTCCAACACCATCAACATTTTGGCACTAGAAGGAGGGCCAAATGACAAGATGAGTCCTCACACTTGTTTTCAATCTCTACATATCTATCATGACTAACTACCGAGTTTCTATTCCAGAATGTATGTCTTATGGAAATGATTTCATCATCTTAGAAAATCTCTCAGATAACTTGTCCCATAAAACATATGATGGTGGAACTTATGTAGCCTTGGTTAGGCATGAAGTTGATGTTGTAGAATCATGTGAAATACATGGATTCTTTGAAGAATACATGAGGTGCACATTTTTCATCTACACGCTTCAAGGGCACCTAATACACTGGTGTGCCACGTTGCCTAAAAAATATTTTCTTTCTCTTGCTCATCTAGTGGCAGAGATAGACTGTGCTTTCAATCACTTCGATCGTCAAGCACTCAATAGAGAAATTTTAAAATTATGACAAGAAACTAACGAATTCGTTGAACAGTTTCACACACGCTTTTGTAATCTTGCATACTGATTCCTCGAAGATGATATTGATTAGGAATTTCTTGATGGAAGATTTGAGTATCTTCCTCACATACACGAGCTCTGCTTAGCACACCTTGGTGATGGAGTTACACAATCACACACAGGCACAGTTGCTGTCATAAGATATTGTGTGCCCTCCCCTCATCAAACGGCTCGACCACCGCAGAGTTATGTGGGAGATGATTCACACACATATGTCGAACTCTCATGTTCTACCACCCCACCTGCTCTTGATGTCTATTCATATTTGGCTTGCAAGGCTATTAGTTGTCATGTGGATGAATTCCCTCAACCTTGATCCCCGTGTTCTGTTGATCCTCAGAATTTTACTATCTTGTGCTCTCCCATTCCGGACTCCTCACTTGCTATGAGTGAGGATCAAGTTGTCGACATAGTTTGTGTTATACAACCAACCTACGTCATCATTCATGACGAGTGTGTGTGGGAATCTAGAGAAAAACTTGTGGTGAAGGATGACTTCCTTTTAGCTATGCCTCATCTGCTTTATCCTAACATTCCTTTTGATTTTTCCACTGCTGATTTCCCCTATGAAAACATATTTCTGGATGTCCCTACTTTTGATCATTCACAAGACACATCAAATGTTAGTCTGTCATCACAGTGTAGACAAGACACATCCTCTTTTGAAAATTCATCCAATCTATCATCTCTGATTTCTGAAAACACGGAGGGTGAACATCTTTGCTTCTCATCTACCCCTCTGCCCAATTCATCAAATCATGAGGATGACAACAAGCAGCCTAAATTTTATGATCTTGGTTTTCGTGATCTCTCTACTTCTTCATCTGATCATGATGTTGATTCAATCGTTGTTAATCCATCTAAGGCACTGTTCTACAATGATCTATTTATCAATGAAGTTGAAACCTCATAGGCTATCGAGGCACTTCAGCCAGAGCTGATGGTTATGTAAGGTCCTCATTGTCCTAAGGTTGGTTTCACTTCTAGTTAGGAAATTTTTGAAACATCCAGATTTTTCTTCCTCCACTCGAACTACACAATCCCATCACTCATGCGTTGGAGGAATCTTACACAAAAAGCACACATGGACAATGTAAGTGGTCTACCTCTCTCACATTTTCTTACATGTCACAATCAAGAGAATGCATACACTCAACATCTGCACACAGTGGAGCTCAGTACTGTGGCAAGTCCATAGAGCCCATGTCATGTGTTTTCACTCATTTTTGTTATGTGGATGCTTTTAAACTTGGAGTGTGTTTGTCTTCATTGTTACATCTTTCTTGTTTATTGGTTCGCATAGTTTTCTTATTCGCAAACCAATACTTCACCATCATGGGTCAACCAATGGCTCGGTGGATGCATTGGAAATATCACTTCACATGATCAGGCCCATGCACTATTAGCTTAGGAGTAGGAGTAGTGCTTGCTTTCAATCTATTTTCTTGCATGCTTGTTTGCTTACTTGCTTTGTTTTTTTGTTTGTCTACTTTCTTGTTGGCTTACTCACTTTAGTTCTAGATTTTCTTCTGCTTCTTGCTTTGCTTTTGGCTTGTTTTCTTATTGTTGTCCATAGGTTAGTTTCACATGGACCATGTAAAACTCTTGAAACAAGCTGGGAAAAGTACAAGAGGACTTTTACAACAACATTTGGTTATCTTTTGTCTGCTCTCTCATGTAAGTACTTGTTGTCTTCATTCCATGATACACCAATGGAAAATGCATACTGTTCGAAGTAAACCTTGGTGATAACACAATGCTTGCATGCTAACCTGTGTCACCTACTCTAGTCAGTTGTTTTTGGGTTAACCCTTGTCAGCTCAGTCAAGTAAAGTAAGTTGAGGGGGAAAACCTTAACAGGAACGTTAGAGATATAATAAACTATGTCTTTGCAGGAACAATCAATTTTTCTCCCAATAAGTCAGGATCACTCTTCCACCCCTAAAGTGAATAAGTGATATGCACAGTTACGAAAATAAAAAAATGAAAAAATTGAAAAAGTAAAAAAAAAAATGAAAAATGAATAAGCTGAAAGAAGAGAAAGGCTTCTTGGATAGAGAGGTGATACAAGAAACTCTTGCGAGCTATTGACTAGGCTAGCTGGTAGCAGATCCATGCTTGTGTTCCTATGTGACTCCGTTGGGGTACTATCTAAGCCTGTTGGCAGTGAAGTAGCACGAGAGATGAAACTAAGACTCTGATGACTATAATGCTTGTGCATCAATATACCCCTCAACCCCAATCAAAACAATTGTGTTGAATTGGCTTGGAATGTGTGTCAATCGACCAAGAGATTGGTAGATGCTACATCTTACAATCGAGCCAGTGTGAAACTAAGACGACCTGTGAACTAAGCAATACTTCTGGAGGTGTTAGACTTGCTTTTCATGAACAAGGTCCATTCGAAGAGCTGAAGTTCTACAAGTGTGTTGCCAAGTGTTGTAGTGGCAAAAACCACCCTCCAAAATTTTTCCTTAGCTTTGTTTTGGAGCCTCCTTACAAACCTTCATAGTAGCATGTCTTTCTTTGTCAAAGTACATAGGTTCCAGTTATTTTCTTGCAGAAAGACAACCTATCGATCAAAGCTTGATGCATTCCACTCACATGTTCTTCATTCGGACTTGGTCTAGTAGCAAGTTGGGCAACTCCTTCAAGAATTTGCACAAATCTAGAGGGAAACCAACATTCCCTCCAGAAATTGTACAAACCTGACTTGCAATCTACTGAGCCCTAAATTACGTAGTTCTGTTGAGCAAGCTTCACCGAGAAAATTGCGTAATACTTCCCAGTTGGGCTTCTCAGCCCAAAATTTACGCAAATTTGGGCAACAGTCAGCTACTCTATCCAGAAAATGAACAATTCTTCTAAGCAGCCAGCCCAGCTCGCAGCTAGAAATGCACATTTTTCCAGGAGTTGAGCAGCCTCTTGCATGTGCAAATGTGTTGACCGGTTCCCTCCAAGATTTAGCAAAATAGACTTGCATCCATGGGCTAATTCTCCCAATGCAACATGAAAAGGCATCCCTTGTTTCAGGGATCTATTTTTGCCAGTTGGAGGTTACATGAAAGGATCAATTCAGAAACCTCCCACCAAGTGTCATTTTCCCTAGATTTTTTGGCGTGCACATCACATCCTTGATTTTTATCAAAACTCATCAATTGGATGTTGCAGATCTCATTCGTCACATCAACCTTGTAGCTCTAGCATCCCATAACACATCTAGGAGATATCGGCACATCCAACTTAGCTGCCTTGGGGTAAGCCCACTTTCCATGTCTTGTGTTACATTTCTGGCGTTTTTTGTGTTTCGCTTCATATGAACACTATGTTCTTGATTTCAGTGAGCTCTTGCTATTACTATTATACGTACTAGCTTGCATTAGCATCGTTTCAGTTTTCACTAACATCTAACTTTTGTGCATGCATGAAATTGTTTTTCACAAACGGTCACCGATTCGGTGACTCGCCCAACCCACATGCATGTTGTTCCATTTTCTGAATCTTCCATTCATTGTTTACATGCACAATCATTTACTTATGCTTACACACAGTATCACCATAAATTCACATTCACTTTCGCTTTTAGTTGCCTGTCGATGAGTCTGGGCAAAATTGGGCTGGACTCTGCCTCACCAAGACAACATTGTGCAACCCTAAGAGGGAAGGCTCTCTCTTCCTCTCAAGAAATGTGCATTTCTACCCCAGTGACTGTCCTCCTTTGTTGCTTTATGCAATTATGAGGGATAGTGATTGTTGGCCCAGAAAATTGCACAATGCAATCACTGAGCCTACAACCATTACTAGTTGGGATTGCACATTGCGCAATTCCAATAGCCAGTAGCTAGACCGAACTATGCATTGTGCATTTCTAGTAGTCAGTTAGTCTCCTAACAGCCTAGACTATTCCTTGTGTAGTTTTGGTAGTCAGTCTCCAGACCTCCCAATCAAAATTGCGCAACCTTCATGATCAATCACACACTATGTTGCAAGTTAATTCTCAAGTTCATTTTGGTTTTCGACTAACATATTTCTTGCTATGAGTGTTGCCATGTCTCCAAGTATCGTAGGTGTTCATCTGCCTGTCACCAGTACATGTAGAATGGTTTCCAAGAGAGCGGATTCAAAGACACCATTCAGAGCACCCTTGGGGATGCAGTAGATCAAGTGTCTATGGAATTTCCAACCCACAAAGACATCAAGTTGTTCATAGACAAGGACATCAAGATACGATGGCAAAAACATCACAATGAGCAACATCATGAATAGCAGTCGATGGATAAAAAGGCTTAAAAATAAAACTAATACCAACAACAAAGATAAAAACCTAGATGAGAGAATATTTGCAATAGTAAAGTGAAAGAAGAGAGTTATAGGCAAACTATTCTTCATATTCTAAACTAATCCTAGAAAGGTATAACTATTTTTTTTAATAAATTATTGATATGAACTCGAGCTCTTCATATTTACTTAAACACAAACATTTTGGTGTTTCTAAATGTCATGTACCTCTTCTAGTTGTTTTTTTTTTTACATATAAGTTTATCTAATATGACGGAAATCATTTTATCTATTACTTCCCTTCGTATTTCATCATTTCTTAAGATCTCTATAATTATAAATTGAATTCCATTAAGCTATGTCCTTGGATAGATTATCTCTATAGAGATTAGTTGTATTTTATTAAGCTATGTCCTTGGATAGACTATGCATAACAATCATACAACTCATAATTTAACTCTAATCTTCCATTAGTCCATTGATATCCCTAAAGACATAGGTTACTAATTCCTAGCCCGATAAATCTTCCCAGGCATGTTTGGGTGTCGTTAATGATTTCCATGTATTTGACCAATTTCCCATGGAAGGGGAAAGGAGGTTGTACAAAAGTTAAATTGGTATATATATGTATATAAAATATGACCCTAAAAATTATTTCATAGTATTTGAGCAATTTCCCATGGACGGGGCAAGGAGGTTGTATGAAAGTTAAATGGGTATTTACATGTATATAAAAGATGACCTTGAAAATTATTTCATCTAGAATAATCGAAGGATTTTTCAAAGAATACTTGAATACCATTTTTATGGCACAAAATTTTCCGAAGGTGTTCATCCATAGTCCACCGTTGAATCTCTTGCTAGCTATCTAAAGTGATTTTTTGAGGAAACCTTGAATACCATTTTTATGGCATAAAATTTTCCCAAGGTGTTCATCCATAGTCCACCATTGAATCCTTCGCTAGCTATCTAAAGTATGTATGATATAAATCCCATGGCATCGATAACCTAATAATTAAGAAGTAGAACATCTATATTATTACCATTACCACTAGTTGGCACAATGGCTACCTTATCTTGTGTCAACATGGATTACTTGGCAGAGAGCACTGTGTAGTTCATTTATGCACATTTTGTCACACAATATTGGTGTCAACATTCCCAACACATTGATCTATGTCATCACCTTGTTGGGAAATGGTGGCTATGCTTATTCTGAATACCACATTGGCAAATGACATCCTTCCATTTGCAGGCTGAAAGGGCAGTCATACATTTCTCGGTCAACTTACTACTTGAATTATTGACTAGTCTAGAATATAAGTTATGTTTCCCTCCTTTGCATGCACTATTATGGTTGATCAGGGATTTGCTGGATTAAATACCAATGGGGAAACTATTCTTGGTATAAATTTTTGGATCAAGGCCAAAGGTCCATGTCCTCATTACATGATATGTATTATCATCAAAGTCCACCCACAATGTAGATTATAATGCAGTTCGACAAACAATGTACCACACAAAGGGAGGATTTCTCTTCTACCATATCTTGTCAAGAGCTGTCCCTCTTAGCTTCATTACTGAATTGCTCTATACCAAGAATTTTCAAATTATCGCTTTCACACAAATATGTGGGTTTAGGCACACACCATTATGCCATTAGGGTTTTGATCCAAAACCCATCCTAATTACAAAAACTAACCCCAATCAATGGAGAGAAGAGAATCCCCCCAACACTATCAGCCAACCCTTCTTAGACCAACAAACAAAACTGGGTGAAAATTTTCTATTATGGGTTAATCATGAAATCTAGTTGTTGGGTTTATTTGTATTCTCTATATAGCTCCACTGGTAATTTGAGAAGTGGGATACACCACTTTCTCCAACTAAATAATCCCTTGACATATCAATTATTAGTATACATACGAATTAAGTCCATATGTTTTTCCCAGTGGAATGCACTCACGCACTGAAGAATTCGAAGGGATTGTTTAAATGAAAAAGATACTTCACAGGGTTCCCTCGTAGAAGATGGTAAAACTTGATGCCAAAAAACTAAAATAGAATAACATAATGGATATTTTTAATTTTTATACTGAAGAAGCTACCAATTGATCAAGTGGTTAAATGATCACGCTAATCTTAAATATGTGTTGCCTCCATGTTCAGATTTACAATGCAAAGGATAGATGAAGCTAAAGATATGTTTGTCATTGTGAAAATTTAGATAAGCATTATCCAACTGAATTTTTTTTGGAGGTAGAATATTCCACAAAATGTAACTATTGTTGAAATCATACATTCATTAGGTTGTAGGCTTAGTGGATCACGCAAGAAAAAGGAGAAACTTTGTGGATCGAAAAGGGAAAAAAAAGTCATAAATGTGATTTTCTTCGATAATCAAATTTGAAAGGGGATGTTGTGCTTTAAATTTGCCAATAGAAAACACTTACGAAATCTGACCTAACAAGGCATGACATAGAGCTTAATGGCAAGGGGTTTTTGTAAGGCTCTTGAGCTATATGAGTAGAAATAACTAAAATCGAGGGCAATTTGTCTAAGAAGGAAATTTTCATAGAAGGTGTGAATGTCTATTGAATAGAACAATAGGTTTGGTAACGCCAGCACCTTGGATGTCTTTCTGGAGTGTCACGACTTCTCAACTATTCGAGCTAGTGTTGAGCGACACCTCTCTAAGTCAATCTGCAATTGATAGAGTAACAATCACAATACAGGGAAGCAAATTTTAATTTGACTTTCATCAATTCATTGTTATATTGCAAAGCATATTGCATGTGGCTAGAAACCTTGCCACACTTTGTAGAGTATAATATAATTTAACTATCGACAACTTGGAAGAATTTCCACAGATCATGTCATAGACACTGCCAAGTGGAACAAGAATGGTTATATATAGTTTTTTATTAAACATATATTCAATCGACTAATATTTGGTTGCAAACCTTTAATTATACAAGACTCCATTACTCCTATATATATTATAACATACTATTTCAATATTTTTCTAATCTCGAATAACCTATACATGCTTGCCAAACAATACAAGTTAAATATTGTGAGCATTTCTTTATGTGGGAACTTAACTGCTTGCATATAAACTACCTCAACAACATTTGTAAGTATGATTTTTATATTCCTAAGAAAATCGCTTGCATCAATATTCAGTATCTGAAGGCTCCATTCACCAACTACGTTTACGGCTTTGTGGGCCCAAGAGACTATACAAATGGCAGATATGGATTGCAAATTACTTCCAACATCTATCTCTCATTCCTTCATTTTAACATTATCTTCAAGGGATTTTTTTTTTAATATTCTTAATCCATCTACTTAAACCAGGTTGTGGTCTCGAGGCTACAGGGAGGAATACGATGTTTATTAATTATGCTAGATACTCTTTATGACACAATGCTAATAGAGGATCAACTGTCCTTTAAGTTTATAATATGGAGGTGTACCTTGCTTCCAATTAACAATTATCCTATTCTTGTGACAACCTAGTAAAATTCTGCAACCAAGCACTGTCATATCCTTCACCAACAAAGAGTTGACGAGAATTGAGTAGTGGAATTTCATCCCTATGATATAGAAGCTTGGGGAAGAAAGGAGAATTTACATTATAAATCTTTGGAACAGATCCTGGACTCTGTAGGAGAGTATTCCATACAATGATCCTCATATACCTGGTGTTTTTTCACCTGAACTTCCTTCTTGGGGTTTGAGCTACCAAAATTCCAATTTGTCTATATGATTATTGGAATAAATACACACATGATTCATGACTCTATTTTAAGTCAGTAGTTGTTTTGATCCAAACACCTTCCTTCAGATTCATTATCAGTCTAGTATCTTATAAATAAATGGATTAATACTATACTCAAGTAAGTTCATCTTAAGGATAATCTGGCAACCTTTACCATACCCTTGAAACCTCTCTATCTACCATAAACATTGTTTTGAATATAGGGAAATATGTGTGATTAAACTATCAAAGTGGAGATGATCATTTGCACCAGGTTACTTATACATCTAAGTTATCATTCAAGTGTTCCATTGAATACATTTATGTTCCTTCATTCAATTTAGCAAGTTGCATGAACAACCATTATTAAAAATTCGTGATCATCTAAAGATAAGATCCGTATAGCATTTATTCTATGCTATAATCATATTATCAATTCCCAAGTAAAAAAGAAATCTTACAACTATCTTCCAAACAATTTCAACATCTATTCATAGTTTTATGCATTACCAACTTAAATAAAAACAACAAATAGTCTAACCAGAAATCCATTAGGTAAAATCAACATTGGGAAGTTGACACCATTTTCCACCCAACCTAGAACGGATTGCCTCTAGTTCACCCTTGAGTAGAGAGATCCTTTCCATGAATCAATGATCCTCCATTGATCCCCTTCTCAAGTATTAAAATACTTGTGTTTCATGATAAGGTTTCCTTTTAGCGGTGTCCTGCTTTTGTGTATATTTTTATCCATTTGCCTAGGCTTTTCCATAAAAGCCTACCTTTCTCTCCCGTGGTGCTTTTGTGTTTTCTCTAAGCTTAGGATCTTTCCCCAGCTAAGAAACTTAATGGATCTCTCTCCCATCAATCAAGATTATCTAGAATTTTATTTTGGATTGCTTATCATGTATTTATATCAAAACTCATTTATTAATGAGATTTTATCTTTAATTTATTTGGCAAGAATCTCATTTTTAGGTGTCTCATTCCCACTACACACTCCTCATTTATTTACTTAATACTAAATAATGCATTTACATACTTAATTCAATATTCTTGTTTGGGTTTTCCACTATTCTTTCTAACCCAACCTAGTCCAACCCAAGTAGTTTTACTGCAGCGGAGGGATATTACACTAAATATCCAATATATTTTAGAACTAACATAAAACTATACGAATTCCAAATCATTTTTAGCATTTCCATATAAACTGAAACTTAATCATTTTTAATATATAATAAATTTTAAATTTAACATATAACTATATTAATTTCAAATCATATTTAACATTTCCATATGAACCTAAAACTTAATCATTATGTAACATGTTCCAACTAGCAGCCAAAATTATTTTTACTTTGTTGGTAAATGGGACTTTGGAAGCTCAATGACATTCTAAATGAATAATTTAAGTAGTAATAATATTGTTTCATTTTATTTATCATATTATGAAATTTCTGGAGTTCAAGAAGGGAGAGTGGAAATGGATTCCAACCTCCACGCAGTTAGGGATAGTTGAAATAGTTATACCTTTCTTCCTGGCAATAAAATGATATTTGAGTGGAAGAAAGGGGGTTCAATTTGGAAGAAAAGAAAAGGTAACGGAAGGAATTTCCAGAGTTGGTCTCGACCAAGTGAATCACCTTGTTATGGAAAGAAATAAGAGGCTGGAAGATTGGACTGTAGTCCTGACGTCTATAGTATGAGTTCAAAATTAATAAGAAATGTTGCATGTTGCACTTGAGCGAAAGTTCGGGGGTAGAATAGGACATTATTTAACTTCTTATGGTTGGGAGGAGAAGGTCTCTTCCTGTTGAATTCAAATAAATTTCAAAGAATAGATAAGTAATTTTGATCGGTCTTTAACCTGTAATTTTTCATGGATGAGTACCCACTAAGGTTAAGATGAAAACTGTATCAATATATTCTATAAATTCATGTTTTCCAATATGCCAAAAGTGGTTTGATTAATGTTGGGTGTGGAGCCTGATTATCTTCTGTATTCAAAGGTTTCAGCCAGATGTATACCCCAGGAAGACTGTACACCTCTACACGCAGGGGAGTGCAGGGGGGACTTGTCCCCCCCGTGAGGGTCTGGGGGGGCTAATACCCCCCGGTTGGGGGGTCCAGGGGCCAGCAGTCCCCCAGCGGGGGTTCAAGGGTAGTGCCCCCGAAGCTAAAAATAGATGTAAAATTGACTTGTAAAAGTATAGTAATTTCTAGTCAATACGGGTCATTCATTAGGCGGATGATCTAACAGTATAAGTTATGTTTAATTTAGGGTTTTTTGCCCTAGAAGGCAACCCCTCGCTATATATGAGGGAATTGTATTGTGTCTATATATATCTTTATTCAGAGTGAGGAAAAGGGAGGAGATTGAGAGTGAAGAGGGAGTTACAGTGGATCTACTGTAGGTTGTATCTCTTCAGTTTGCTGGATAATATAAAAAAAGAAGGACTGGCTATTTCTCCATGGACATAGCCCAAACTGGGTGAACCATGTATATTTCTGTCTCTCTTGTTTTATGCTTTTTTGCGTTTATATGTTTGCAATATTTTATGTGTTCCATTGCTCTTTAATATATATTTTTCTAACAATTAACACTTAAGGTTTTTGTTTATTTTTTGTTGTTGCAAGTTGGTGGGGAATTGGTAATACTTTAGTGTTAGAATAAACACGATATTAGAAGGTAACGTGAATAAATAGTGAAATGGGAGAAACTATTAAACCCTGTAACCAACTAGAGTAACGAATGGGAAATACTCCTCGAAATTTGAATTTAGGAACAGTAAACCCAAAAAGAAACTGCATTCAATATAATTCTGAGAAATTGTCGAATAATAAAAATGCACTGATGATGTGTGCAATAAGCTTAGGTTTAATTAAGACAAGGTGGAACTCTGAAGAAATTTCCACAATGCACAGAACCGTGGATGGGGGTTAGGACTGAGCTATCGTGTGGGGAGAAACTCAGTCCTATCTCCTACATGACTGTGCGAAGTTGCATACTTTGAAATCATCTGATCTTACCTATTCTAAAACCAGATAAATAGTAAATGCATACTGAAGTATTAACTCAGAACAATGAGCATAATAAACCTCGAACTATAGCATAATAAAATTTGAAATTAATCTTAAATGAGTTCCTAACATATATTGAAGACTTTTAATTACTATTCATCGAGTTATATAGAATTTTAAGCATTGCATACTGAAGTAAAAGATTGTGCAAACGTAGCTGTAACAATCATGAATAGAGTAAAAGTTCCAAAAAACCAAAATATTGCGAATAGAACAAGATTCAGTATTAGCAGAATGTATATATAACTGTGTCGCTAGAACTGTATTCAAAAATAAAATCATTGTGATGACTCTAAAATTCTTAATGGACCAAACCAAAAATTTACACCAAGATGGCATCAAAAATATCATTCAATGCCTCTTGTGCCTTACATTGCAACTACAGAAAGAACCCATGTCGCTAATGGAAAAACATAAAGAAAAATCATTACTTCATTTAAGATAGTTTTATAGCAGACATAAAGTCCCGAAAAACCCTAGCTCAAAACTCAATATGTCGACAGGCCGCAAGAAGCAATTAGGCACCTGGGGTTTAGGATATTAGAGTTGGGAAGCTGCCATCTGAAAGCCTTGTGAAGGTGTGCCTACAAGTGGCAAAACCTAGCCGAGGGTAGAAATCCTCAATGATTCATATGTGAACCAACATTGTAACATAACTGCAAACAAAAGAAGGATATGCATCGAAATACCTGTGTAATGAGGTTTCTGGGTTCTAAAGCCCTGAGACTTTGTCCTTAATACTTAAGAACAAAGACAACATTTTCCCCAAGCCAAGAATTTTTTTGGTGGGAGGACACCTACTTTAAATACAACCATGAAACGGATAACGACAAATAATTATAAATTCCTAGCAATCGAAAAAACAAGAACAAACGATTTTAAAATCAGTTTACCTATACAGGTGAGCATTCTGAACTCTGCGGCGGTTAGAAGAGACCATAGTGTTGAAATCCTTTGCAAGTTCCAGAGGTGGAAAAATGAATTGTGGAAATGAAAAACAAAACCATGAATGATGCAACCCTAGTGCAGAAATCAACCAAATTTTAGTGTTTCGACCCTCAATTGAGGTAAAGGCAGTGTTGGGTTGTAGAGCATTGCTCGAGAGACGAGCATGAGGAAAATGACCATCTGAAACCCTAGCTAACCGCGTGTTGAACCCTAACCAATTGTTGATGTTTCCCTACCTAATCAAACCATGTGAGATCGACGATTGCCAGATTCCCAGGTATGCATGATGGTGAGAGCCAGTTGTAAAACACATACCCTTCTCAACACTTTGAATATCAAATCTAAGGTTTGGGTTAAGGAAATTAATTTAACAAATGATGACATATGAAATTCACCTGCAATTACACCTTTGATAAAATATATGTAAATACCAATCTCCATGTCATTAAAATGCGATTAGGAAAGTGTAATGATCATAGGATAGGGATTTGTGCACTCTATGTATAAGGTAATATTTTTTTTATGTATTTTTGTGTGTTAAAACATGCTTACATGTTACAAGTGGTACAGAGCCATAGGTTCAAACTTTGTGTCCTTAGGCAAGGAAACTGTTAATAACCAAATTTTTAAATGCATGGAGTGAAGCAAAAAGAAACAATATGATAAGGGGACGAGGAACCACCCCGCCTAAAATAGAAATGTGGGTTCAATTGGGGGAAAATGGGATGCATGGAAATGTTTTCTTACTAGAGATTGTTCAACAACTACAAATAGAAATAATGAAATTGTGTGCTAATAATGAGAGGCTGAGGTTGGAATAGGGGAAAATCCATAAAAGCCTCTCGGATAGACAAAATATGAGGGATCCAAATCCTAGTATAGACAACGGACACATAGAAGAGACAATGCAGCAGCAGAGAGGTCCTATGGAAGGAGAGGAAACTCAAATGAATAATAACGAAGCATAATATGGAAATAATTCTTGGGGTAGAGGCTCTAAAAAGCTAAGAATAGAGTTACAAGGAGAGTTTAAGAAAATAAATCCTCCATTATTTAATGGCGAAGCAGAGGAGGTAGTCAAAGCTTGGTTAATAAATATGAACCAAAATTTTCTGATATATCAATACGATGATCATTTGAGGACCCGACTAGTTGTTTTTCAATTGGGAGCTAAATCCACCCTGTGGTGGGAAGATATTAAAACGGTTCAAAATGTAGATGAGCAGGGGGTAACTTGGGATACCTTTCAAAGATATTTGAAGGATAAATACTTGAATGGAGGTTTCTATGATGAGAATGTGAAAGAATTCCATGACTTGTAGTTGGAACAATAATCTATGGATGATTTTATAGTGTACTTTACATACTTACTGTACTATGCTCCGTATATATGAGAAGAGAAGGAAAAGGTACAACATTTCCTAAGAAGTTTACTTGCTCATATGAAAGATGGATAGAGTTCGATAATCCCAAAACAATGGATGAAAGTATTCATAAGGCTTGTAACTATTATTAGAAAATGTGAAAGAAAGGTGAAGGGAGTAAGAACTGGTCAGGGAAAAGAATCAGAATCTAGATGAATCCAAAACAATAGAAACTCATGGTAGGGTTGAATTCAGACAACCACCCAAGCCACCCCTACAGTGTTGGGGGTGTGGCGAACCCCACTACTACAAGAACTTCCCTCAGCACACCAAAAATGGAATTACAACAAGTGTGCAGGAGCCTTCCATGGTTGGAGACATGGCCAAGAACATACCCAAGATCAATGTTGCCTTGGAGGATCATGAGGTAGAGTATCAACCCACTATTGTAGAATTTGAAGGTAAGATAGTTAACCAGACTGTGTCTATTTTGATTGACTCTGAGCAAGTCTTAGTTATGTTAGTCCAAGAATAGTAAAAAAATGTCAATTATCAAGTATAAAATTTAAGACCTCATGGCTGGTGCAATTAGCCACAGGGGAAAAACCATAGAGTAACAACCAAGTAGAAAGTTTCCCTATAGAAATTTCGGAACAATGCATGAGAGTAAATTTAAATATATTACCCTTGGTTTCTTATGATGTATTAATTAGAATGGATTGGTTGGAAGGACACCGGTCCTTAGTAAATTGGAAGGATAAAACCATCAGTTTCCTCACAGAGGAAGGAAACATACAACAAATACAAGGAATAAAAACAAATATTAAGTTGCAGTCAATCACTGCTAACCACTTAAATAAATGTGTCCAGAAGAGTTGAAAAATATATGCGGTACAAGTTGGATATATCAACTCGAAGGATAAATTGGTAGCCGTAGAAGATATACCAAATGTCCAAGAGTTTATTGATGTATTTCCTGAAGACATACCACAATTGCCTCAAAAGAGAATCATTGACTTCACCATAGAATGTATTCTTGGAGTTGCCCCGGTGTCCAAGGCACCTTTCTATGTAAGCATTCTTGATTTAACAAAACGCAAGATGTAGCTACATGAATTACTTGATAAAGGGTACATCCTACCAAGTGTATCGCCTTGGGGGGTGCCTGTGTTGTTTGCCAAGAAAAAAGACAGAACGTTGAGACTTTGTATAGACTATAGAGGGTTAAACAAGTCAACCATTAAAAATAAATATCAATTACCTTGAATAGATGACTTGTTTGACTAGGTCAAAGGTGCCATCCTATTCTCTAAAATTGATTTTCAATCGGGTTATCCTCAAATCTACATTAAATATGAGGACATATGTAATACAATGTTTAGAACACCTTATGGTCACTATGACTTTATTAGTCCAAGAATGCAGCGGAACATAAGGAGCATGAGAGGATAGTTCTTCAAACTTTAAGAGAGAATCAACTCTATGCCAAATTCAAAAAATGTGACTTCTTCACGGAACAAATACAATATTTGGGGCACGTGATATCCTCTGAAGGTATTTCAGTGGACCCTGAAAACTTTGAAACTATTTTAAATTGGCATGTTCCTAAAAATGTAGCAGACATCTGGTCCTTTGTGAGTTTGGCAGGCTACTACCACCAATTTATTAAAGGGTTCTCCAAGATTGTGTATCCCATGATATCTCTACAGAAAAAGAGGAAATCCTTTAAGAGGATAGTAGAATGTAAATTCAATTTTGATAAATTAAAAAAAAATTAACATCTGCCCCAATTCTTAATGAAGTTTGAAATGAGAGACTTAGGATGCTTGCATTATTTTCTTGGTCTTCAAGTCTTGCAATCCAAAGAAGGTATTTCCCTTTCTCAGTCCAAGTATGCATCTAATATTATATGCCACTTTCACATGGAAGACTGTATGGAATCCCCTTCTCCCTTTCACCTTGGAGTCAAACTTTCAGTCACTTGTACTTCCCCTGAAGTTAATGCTACCTTATATTGTCAAATTGTTGGAAAAATTTTGTATTTGACCCATACTAGTACTGACCTTTCCTTTGTTGTTGGACTTGTTGTTGGGTTTATGCACAAACTACATGAAAGTCATTGGACAGCAGATAAAAAAATACTTCGTTATGTTCTAGGTACAATTCTATTTGGGATTCATTACATTGTAGGAGCATCTCGTCTATTGGTTGGTTTCACTGATTCTGATTGAGTTGGTGACCTTGATGATCGAAAGTCTACTACAACTTATGTCTTCAGTATTGGTTCTGGACCTATTACATGGGCTTGCAAGAAACAAAGTGTCATTTCTCTTTCTTCAGCCGAAGCGGAATATTATGGTGTCGTTGAAACTAGTAAGGAAGCCCCGTGGCTTTGTTAGATCCTATCAGAGTTTGGTTTTTAGAAACAACATCTGACTACACTTTGGCATGATAATAAGAGTTTCATTCAGCTATGAAAAGGTCCAATACAACATTAGCACAACAAACACATTGAGCTACACATACGATTCACCAGAAATCTCATTCATGACCATGTGCTTGAAGTGAAATATTATTCAATAGATGATCAAGTTGATGACATCTTTGAAAAGGCTTTCACAAAGCCAAAGTTTAATAAACATCGATTTATGGTTGGAGCTAAGGAATTTGTCACTACAAGGGGATAGGATCTAATCCTCATTCCTTCTCTTATTGTGTCATATTTGAACATCCTTGAATCATATCCCATGTGGCTCTTAAGGGGGGATGTTAGGATAATCAAGCACAAAAAATAATTAAATATAACATTGTCTAGTGTATAGTTAGATAAAGTGTGTTTCTTTAGTATGTAATTTTTTTGTAACTTACAATCTGACGATCACTATATGTCCTAGTCATGAAGTGATCCAACAGTTCATTCTCGCCTCGGTATTACTGGTACTTGATTCATGGCTTAACACTCGATTGGCCCATGATCTCTATTTAAAGATAATGGAGGGTCATTTGTCCGCAAACCGCTTTATGAGAGAAGCTTAGGTAAATTTTGTTTCTTTTACATTAATAATATTTCCTGAAGTGGCCGCATTGGCTTAGGTTGTGGTTTGCTTCCCTCTTTGAGGGTTTTAATGAGGTCAATAATATTGGTGTACTAATATGTGATCTATTTGTGAGCAATGTCCTTTGGTGTTCAATCTAAGGAACTTACCCTTTAAATTCCTAAATGAATAGGGGCTTCCATTCAATAAACTAGAATGGGAAAGAAGGAAAGAAAATACAATAAGAAAATGAAATAGAATAATACCAGAGAGCTGGTGGAAAGGTTTAAAAAAATCAAATTCTACTCTACTAAAAATAACCAAAGCAATCAGTGTGAAAAGAGAAGTTCATTGTACTAGGTTAAATAGAGCTGACTTAAAGATAACCAAAACACCAAGGAAAAAAACTAATATATAGATACTACAAAAGAAAGAAGGCTTAGAAACAAAATATAATATCAAAATTAGGAAGGATAAAAATGCTCAAAAACAAAATCTAAAAAAGAAAAAAAAAAGATAGCAACCGAGATGAGAGATGAAGATTTGCAGCAATAAATTGAAATAAGAGAGTTGCGGGAAAACTAGTCTTCATATTCTAAACTAATCTTGGAATTACTTAAACACAAACATTTTGGTGTTTCTAAATATCTAATAAATTTTATAATTAACATAAAACTATACTAATTTCAAATCATTTTTAGCATTTCCATATAAACTAAAACTTAATCATTTTTAATATCTAATAAATTTTATGTAACACCCTAGGCTCCTTGAAAGAATCCATGTGGTTATTAAATTTAGTTTTATGATTTACTGCATTTATTTTTTGTTATGTTATGACCAAGGTTAGAAAACTAGATAACAAGTTGTTACCTAATTATGATTGATTAGGAATTGAGACATGATTAATTAAAACAAACTACTTTCTAGAATTACAAGACACAGTGATACCCCTCCACTAGAAATGGAAATATAGAGGGAAAGGATGGAGGATTTTGAGACTATCCTAGAGCTGGAAAAATAGTGACCAGTGGAAAGTTGCTCATGAATAGTCAAATTAATTGTAGGACTTGAGGCTAGAAAATGGAGTTTTGAGGCCCAAGCCATCGACTGTAATTGGAAATATTCCAGTCAAAGATAGTGAAAGTGCTCAGTGGAGAGCTTGGACGTAATCACCAGGCTCGTGGCTAGGAGGAGAGAATTTCCAGATATCTGTTGATGTTCCAGTCATAAATTAAGCAGATAAGGGATGTAGCCTCTTTTATTTAAATAAGGATGATGATATAATAATAAAATAAATGTTCCCTTGCAGTATCATGATAGCTCATTACATAGCATGAAAATTATCCTTAAACTCGTAATAAAATGTGCTAAAATAGAGAATTCCTTTATTAGACAAATAAATAAATCCGATGCTCAGTACAGGAATCGAAATGAGTTCACAGTACAGAAACAAGTATAAATGTTTAATGAAGCTGTAAGGCTAGTAATCTATGGAGTCCAAAGGATCAATCGGCTCCTATAGTTTCGTTTATATAGTACAAATGTAGACAAAAATGAGTCGAAAAACACTCCCATTACTTTTGGTAGGATATACTCAAATAGAGTAACTCTTTCATTCATATAGGATTGTTTAAGCTCTTGGTATTCAAGAAAATGACAATTCCAC